>DWHO01003795.1:0-11640 GCA_018247575.1 Eurytides lysithous rurik | reverse complement strand
CCAAAAGCCCGGCTTGCCCTACTAAGGAGTAAAATTTATAAATCTTAATTAGCACATAATCCCCGCAACGCTCAAATATAAAAATAAATTATTAGGAAATTATGTGCTAATTAAGATTTATAAATTTTGCTCCTTAGTAGGGCAAGCCGGGCTTTAGTCAAGGAGTAAAATTTATAAATCTTAATATATGGCACATAATTCCCACAACGCCCTCAAATTTAAAAATAAATTATTCGGGCCTTTGGGCTTGTATGGCAGTACCGCCACCGGGTACATCCAAAATCATACCCGTTGCTTTGTTATTGCGTGTAAGCAACTAAGAAAGGTGTACTAACAAAGAAACACACATAAGTTTATAATATTAGATAAAATAAAATATAAACTTCTTTCCTAATCTATAGATTACACACTATGATTTAGTCTAATACGGACTATTTAAAGTGTTTTCTCTCATAGCAGAACAGAATCTGGGTGTTTTATTTTACCGTATTTGTCGAAATATTCTTTGAATAAGCATATAACTAGTTCTGAAAAATATAAGTCTTCTAGAGAAAATGACGTTGATAAATTTTTACTGCCGTAAAAAAATAATACAAGATCTGAAAAAAAACACGATTGAAGCCAACCGACGGCGAAGTATTTATAGTGGTTTAAAAATTACAGACATTTTTACAATCTTCGACGGGCTACTTCTATTATTCGGGTATAATTTGATTATGTTTATCTAGATCGAACTGTCAATCGTCATTATTCCCGCCACACGCCATTGTGAAGAGTCGACCAATAGGAGCGCGTTGTGCATTTACATTCGGAAACGCTTTTAAAAAGGTTTCAACCGCAAAATTGATCGAAGACAGTGTTCGAAGTTATAAAAAAGTAATAGTTTTATAAAATTGAAGTGGGTTACAAATGTTTTTGTTATTCCAATTTATTTGGATAATATGTTGGGTCCTAATCCGATTTCACAACTGTCAATCTAATAATGTAACAATTTTAGTTATATCTTTGCCACTTGTTTTGTCTTCCGCGCTTCTGCGTCACGAAGAGAGTATGTATATGAGTTTATTGCTACATACGTATTAAAAGATTTCAATAGTATGTACTATTAACATCTTTCCGAAAACAATTGTGTAGGTATTCTAACCTATTCTATACACAATTGTTTTCGGCGAGAGGAAAAACTTTAACATTTATTATATTAGTAGGAATATTTTAAAGTATCTCTATTGTACCGAAAGGGGTACGCAAACATCTAAATTAGACACGTATTGAGCCAATGTATTATGTCTATAAAATTAAGAGAAACTATTTAATTTTTTAGTTGTGTCATTATTTTTTATTTATTTATTTACACTTCATTGCAAAACCTTAGAGCTAGGAATTACAAAGGGCGGATTTAATGCCATTGGGCATTCTCTCCCAGTCAATGCGGGGCGTGGAGAGATTTTGTGGTAGGTGCAATAAAAAAAATAGTAATACTTCCCTAAACAAATAAAGTTACAAAATAATTAATAGATAAAAATAATAAATACTTTATTATTTTTATAGTAATAAAATATAATACATAGATATGGATATATACATATATATACGTTCAACCACACACACACATACACATTCACACATCTAGATGTTATTATTAGTGGCAATTAAAACCACCTTCACACTGTCAATGATCTAAATAATAGTTACGTACAAGGCGTTTGCAAGAAACTCTGTTTGATACGTATATCTTCCGGTAAAGATTTCCAGAGCAGAGTTTTTACTGTTTGTCCAAAAAAAAATTAAATATAACAATTTTATGGATTTATTTTCGTTTACTCTGAATTTAAACTTTCGATCATAACTTAAATACAAAAAATTACAACTTTAAGTACTAACTTTTACTTATTCATACGTTCAAGTGGAACACAAAATAAGGTTATTCTTTACGTTCGGGTATATTATCCTCTTTATAAACATACAGTTTATTTTCCTATTAATAACATTCGAAACAGAAAAAGAGGATGCATTCGGTATAAACGTTTATACACCATCAACGGAACTATTATTTCGAAATTAACCTTTTTTTTTCTAGCACAAACTCCATGAGTGGAACTCCATGGGCACCTGTCAAATTAGAAAAAAAAAACAACACGATAGGGGTGTACATACTCATTACCGGATAAATGAACGTTTAATAGTTCGGCCATTGACTACAGATTATATTTCATAAATTGGGCGGGAGATAATTATATTTATATAATGGTGAGCAGCGCGTGTCTGTTTCCATTCTTATCTTCTATATTGAATGATTTTGAATAAAGCGAAATAATATAGTCAGTTTTACAGTCATAATTATATTTAAAACACTATAGATATTTAAAATATGTTATAACGTGATTTATTAACGATTAACGGCCCTAAAAGCGATAAATACACTTTATCATCAATAATATTAGATTAGTATAAGGACCGCAAACAATTTACCTTTTAAGCTTATTGTCAAAAAAAAACATTCTGTCACTGTCCTGGGACAAAACTGCAAAAGTCTCTGCGGTCGTTTCTCGTCTTGACCATGCTTTATTTTTTTAATAATTAACTCGTATTATTGTTAAATTAACCTAATTTTATAGCGTTTTATGTGATTCTGAATAAATTCACTTGTTTTCACAGTCTGAGATCTCAATGTCGACGTCTCAACGTCATTATTAGCCCGAGTTATCCTGGAAACTTTTAATTGAATTAACAATTTAAGTATGACTTTCGCAGTATGGGCTTACGGTATCAGTGTTTGTATGCTTTAATTTTTTTTTTAGAACAATAAACTTTTTAAATTTATTAATTTTAATTATAAAACCGCCAACGTCTCGTCGGACATTGGAAACGCGTCGCAATCGTTATCCCGCTAAGCGGGCAGCTAACGTTGATGGCCTAAGTGGGTGTTTAAATCCCCATTTTAGGGGTAATTTCCCCGAACACGCCCCGTGGTTCGGTGTTGAAACGCCACAGTTCGTTTTAAACGTAACGACCGCTTTCGGTTGCCGATTTGGAAATGGAACGAACGGAAAAAAATGAACGAAGAACAAAAACCACTCACCAATTTATTACCCGCTATTGGCTAATGACAGGTTAATCGGGCGAGAGGAATTACGTGCGCATCGTGGCGCTTTGTGGAATTGAAAGAGAAAATAGACTGATTGGTATTACCAGTGGCGGTACTACCATACAAGCCCAAAAGCCCGGCTTGCCCTACAGTTATTGGCAGGCGTGACGTTTACCATCACATTTGCTCGTCTTATCCCTTGATCTCCTAAAAATAATGCAGTTACAATTACACTAATACCGGAAAACGCTAACTGGTTTTTATTCTAATAAACTATAATAACTGTTCATGGATGAACTATCCCGTTTATGTTGTGCTTTAATTTAAATAGTTTTCGTAATAGCTCGCATCCGGCGCTATTACACGGGCGGTTATGACCCTTTAAATAACGGACAATTGAAAATTTGGCGGCTGTAATCACAATGTCTATTTGTACGGTAAAAATACTTCTTGTTTTTTTTTATGACATGTAATTAACCCGATCGCCACCCATGGAGATGTACATAATTTCACATTAGCGAAATTGGAATACCAACCCTTTCTTTACTTACCTCACTTATAAAATAAGGAGTAATATTAATATTATAGGTAAACGCATTGTGGACCGGTCATTTGTATATTTAAGCCATCACAATTGTAGAAAACTAAATATACCAAACACACTATACTTATAAATATACCAAAACTTTTTTAATTTATTCAAAAATTTATAATTCTTGAAAGCGACAAACTCTGTAATAGAAATTAACAATGTATATAATTATAATTCACACACAGACCCACAGACAAAAAAAAACAAAACAAATTAAAATAAAGTACAACAACAGAAAACAAACGTTACAATGAAAAACCGCCAAAACGCACGTTTCGCGCAATAAATCAACGGACGCCGGCGGATAATTGGCGGTTTAAGTCTTATTGCGGTAACATATCAGAGGCGAATTTCACAAGAAATAATAAATCATTGAGAATAATGGATCTAATTTAGTCTAATGCTGTTAACTATCCGAATACAGGGCCTTACCTTCCGACGGCCGGGAGATGTGTGCGTGAGTGTTTAAGGCTATCTCTGTATTTGTAAGCGCGTAAACACACTGTGTTTTTTGAACGACAATTTCAAAGGCAAAGACATTGGTCGCTTACGGCCATCCGTCTTACGGCATTAGTAAAAACGAACATCAAATTTTTATCAATTGCTGACGAAAAATGTTTTAGTAGTAAATGTTGAAATTACGCGTAAAACTGACTATATTGTTTAATATGTAACGATCTTAGTTAGGAATTTTATGAATACGTAGTGCATATTTATTTCCACCTTTTTCAGTTTTAAATATTTAAATTATCTTGCACTGGCATAGGCCGGTATTTTTTTAACACATATTTAATGTAGACTTCAATCTAGTGCCAGATACAAACCCAGGAATAATTTATTTGCCCCATCAATGCGTACATGTAGTATTTTGCCTTGGAGAAAATCAAGGACACGAACAACCAATTGCAATACTAAGGCTCCGCTCTGTGGCCAAGGTAAAAGACATCTGTAGAATAACCAAGTAGTTGTTTTTGTCGTTTTAGCACTGGTAAATAAAAGAACGTCATGTGTTAAAAAAACAGTTTAACTTATTATGAATAAATAAATAATCTATACAGATTTGATCAGGTAATGCGATAAGCTATTTAAGGATTATTATTATAATTTTAAAACGATCTGTCTCAACTGTTTATAAATCTATTGATTAGTAATCTAGCTTCAGTTAATATTTTACACTCCACTACTGTCTACCTCCCGCCAAAAACCGACGCGTTATTGATTGTCTGTGATATTTCGTTCTTTTATTTTTTAATTTTTTGTCGCGTCAATGTTCGTACAGCCTTAACAAAACCTCCGCGGTGTGCGTTCCACTGCGCATGTGGGTGTCCATACATGAACACATCCACCACTGTTGTGTGGGTAAGCGCGAACAACTTGTTTGTTCAGAGATTTAATACACGGTAAATTTCTTCACGTTACCTGAGACGACGCACTGCACGACGATGGATCGAAGTGAGATTTTGTATTTGTTTTAAATTTTTCAATTTGAAATTATTATTGTAACATCAAACATTTAACTTAAATTCAATGTTTGTGTCTCTTATAAGTAGCTTTTATCCTGATCTGATTCGTACAATCATTTGTTATTATGGAGTAAGGGATATCGTAACCGAATTATTTAGTAAAATAAAACGCTGTTATAATATTAATTTGTTCAACTCGCTCTTTTGTACTCTTACTAATCAACTAAATAACGAGTAATACTAATCTCTTATCGTGATTTAATTATAAATTTAAAAGATAAATACATAATATTAAAAGCCAGTTGCACCTTTATACTCCAACGCCACTTAATTGGATATATCATAGGCGTCTGTTTGCGCATGGCAATTGATTGCAACTTAACAACATGCCAGCAAATTGCTAAAACTGACGAGCGAGACGGGTAATTCAGAGCTTACATACGAATAGCTGTAGTGTGAAAGAGATAGAACAATCGCAAAGCTGCGCGCGAAGCGGAACAGACAACATAATGGCGATGTAAGGACGCGGTGGCGAGCCCGCCAAAACGAGCCAGATATTTATTTTTAAGGGCGATTATTTCGGTTTAAAAGCGTTTAATCACAACCCGTCTTGGGCCGGGGCAGATCGTTAGCGGTTTTTTTCACCGCCGCTTCTTATAATTGGCCAATAAAATGTTAATTTTATAATTATTTCCCGCCATATTATAACCATAAAATACTCGTGTGGCTCCCATTTAGTCTTATTGCTAATTAGATATATTTTATAGTATCGAGTGATAATTATAAATTGAAAAACTTTACGCCGAATTAACTTTTAATTGTTGTTGTATCGCATTACTCGTGTTATTAAACGCTACAAATTACACAGATAATGAACAGATATGTTACAAGCGGAATGTTAGAATCAATTAAAAAGGGTAACATTCATTTTGTTTTATAATAAGATATGCTGACCTTTATATAATCACCTTAAAGCAATAACGGTGTAGTATAATCACCTCTAAACAATAGTTTAATACCTTAGATAGTCTTCTTTGTGACCAATTGTTTATGATTCACAAAAATTGTAAAAACGACATGCATTTTCGGTCGTAGCCTATTGTTACGGGAAATATAAATTGTGTACAATATTCATGACATTTTTTCCGTGAAACAATTTTGCAATTTTGCAATTTCACAATATTATTTATCAGGGATTAGTTGCACATACAAAAACAAAAAAACGCAAAACCTAAATCCACTAATTTGATTCGAAAAACATAATATCGTAAGTTAATAAGTTATCGTATTATCTTTAACGCGAATAAAATTTGTATGAAAGTAAACATGTGCCTAATAGATATTAAAATAAATGTTTTTTTATGTCGATTTAGTCTTTAAATTTTTTCAATTTATGTTTCTACCCAGCCTAACTTTGAAACGTAATTTTAGAGCGACTGAAACAAACGTCTTAATTATTACCTAAGCTCTTAATATCAGACGCGACACAGTATGTTAAAATAGTTTAGTTTAACAATATTATATGGTATTTGCGTAAAAGAAAAAAATAATTAAAGAAAATCTTCTTGAATTAGCAAAGATGCCTTTGTCCTCTCTGCGTGAAAGAATGTCATGTCAAGTTTGAGATGATGCGATGTAGAACACAACTTGAAAACTTTTTTATTAATAAGGATAAATGAATAATTTTTTAGGCTCATAGCTATAATAGGCTTATAACTATGGATTTAGGAATCTAAATTAAAATAAAATACACAGTAACGCTCAATATTATCGCCTGGTGGTATGTTGTTGTGAACTTGCTAAGAAGCAACACGCAACAAATTTATTATTTTTCTGCAATCGATACCGCATCATTCGGTTGAATTCACATCATATGTCACAGATTAAAAAAATACACCAACTTTTTAATCTGTGGCATATGATCATAACACGATGGAGCGTCGCCATAGATAATCGTTGTTCACTGCTTGAAATTTAAATTAACTCAACTCATGCTTAGAGCATAAAGCGTTAGTTTACTATATTGTCTCCTACCATTAGGTGAGCCGCGGTTCTTTAGTGCCTACTTCATAAATAAAATGTTAATTCGCTATAATAATAAGTATTTTCCGGATTAGTACCACGACCTCACAGAAATTAGGCGTGAAGTGGAAGTGTCTTTGCTTCCGCATTTCGTCCGGTGAGTGAGGTGGCCGGTGGTCCATCTCCTCCCTCCCCCTATTCCTTCTCTCACACTTGTTCCCGCTCCTCCTTCTCCCTTTCCCCCCTAGATCATCCTCCCTCCCTCTCTTAAAATTTACCCCCTTAAGGACTGGCAACGCATTTGCAAGTTCAGTAATGTTGCAAATGTCCATGGGCGGCGGTAATCGCTTACCATCAGGTGAACCGCTTGCTCTTTTGTCAGCCTACTATATAAAAAAAAAATTAAAAAATTAATATCAGAATAGGTATAGTAAATACAGATTGAGATCAACTATGCATCCAGCTGTGACTGAACTGATAATCTTTAGATGATCATCTCGTAAAACTCGGTAATACTAATATAATAATAATACTAGAATTAATACGCGTTACGTGAACGGATGCACGTACTCATGTTAAATTGTATTAAACAATTCCATTCCTCAATCGTACTACGCTTGAAGTGGGTTATATCCATTTTATTTATAGAATTGGTTTGTCATCGCTGAATATTTAACAATTAACATAATTCTTTGTATATATATTTTCTTAATTGTATGAATAAAATTTATAATAATTCGAATTGGCGACGTCAATGTCAAAATAGATAATCCCTTTTGCCTTTTCATTTGCATTTAGTTAAGTAGCGTAATCAAATACCGCGAGTTTAAACCCCGGGCCAATACTGATTGAAATATTAGTGACTATTTAACTTTATGTTGAGTCATAGCAAATATATTTGGATCCAGCCACGCTGAAATCACACGAGAAACCTTTAACACATAAGAAGTTTTGGGCCAGTTGTGTATTTGTTGGATATACCATATTTTGTAGATATACCTTCGTGTAGTATAAGTTTGGTGAGCTTGTATGTAATGAAGTTATATACAGATATCAAAGGTACATGAAATCATCTGGACACTTTTGGAGTCGTTCTTACCGTTAACGAGATTAATTTTTGGACTTGTTTTTTTTTATTAATTTCAACGATACGACAAACAATCTTGACTTATATCTACTTTCTACTAATTTAGTAATTTAAAACTCTAACTGACTGGTTTTACGTTCGTCACCCAAAGATCAGTCTGTCAGAAACATCCCGGAAATAGTAAAATCATTATACTTAAGACTGGAATAAATTACTTTTTGCACATTACTATTGGACACCTCTTAATAACGACTTTTCCAAGCCACCGCTAGATGGCATCGACAAGAAGCCGGGACCGACTTTTTATGCTCATCTGACGCATGGATCATCTTACTTTTCAGGAAATCGGGTCCCGTAATGCCCTAATCCAATTAAGAAACAACAATACAAAGTCATTGTCCTCCGCGGGATTCAAACCCACGACCTCCGTTTTGTAAAGCGCGGGCCTATACCACTAGGCCACGGAGGCAGTAATAATAACCTTATCGAGAAAATAAATATATTAAATTGAATTTAATTAAATATATTAACAAAGCGTAACGTCTTCGTAAATATTTTACTTATCACATAGACACAACTATTACAATATCTTGCATAATTTTGACATAGTTGACCGCATTCAAAAATAAATCAAGACAAAACCAAGAGCGCCTCTTATCGGATTTATAACCTAAAGCGTTCGAATTGCCATTCGTCTGAAACAACCTCGTCGGAGAGAGCTTCAAAATTAGGAACATGCACTATCTCCGGATCGGCTGGTAGAGTGGCCATGTTTGGAGAGTCGCCGGGTTTGGGGCAAGGGGTGTCCCCAAGTGTCAGGAGGGGTGGCTACCCTGGAGTGCTCTCGCAAAGCACCAGTTCCGAGATTCGGACATCGTCGTTGGTAGCAGTTCCTTTAAAACAGCGACCCGTTTGAACTCACGTTTAATAAAGTAACATCGCGTTCACACCAATTCGAAACGAGTTTTAGAGGAAATATAATTTCAATTTACAAACTTTTCAAGCAGTTGAACATATCAACATCCCCATATTATGGTTAATCTTAGTTAACATTAAATTGAAAATCCGTGAATTCGATTGTTCACTAGGATATGCTTGCTTCACATTCAAGTAGTTTAGATGGTTGAGTAAGTTCAATGACAAAAAAAAAGGCTTCTAGTTTTTCACACAACTTGATTTGAACAAAAACGCAGGATATCGCAAAACTTTCGTAAATCGAACGTATCGTGGATCTTTAAAACTTCGTGGAAGCAATAATGACGTTATGACTTTTACGTTATTTAAAAAAAAATTGCGTAGCGCTCTATGAAAAAAAAAAGATCTGAAATACAGCTCCTACTTAAGTTAGTAGTGGAATAAATTAGCACGATGTATTCGTTTTTAAATGACTTTCATATTTTAGTAAAATTTATTGAAGAAAGCACCTTTCTTTACTACCCAAAATTATTTTAGCTTGTTGGGAAATTATTTAGGATGGTACAAAGTGACTTAACTTTTTGAGTTATATTTTTTTTAGAACGTAATATTCAAATGCAGCATATTCTTATTCTAAATAACAGTGGAAAATTTAAAAATCGAGGCGTTAATTGTTATGGGGCTTATATGAGACCGCAGAATATTTAATATTGTATAAAATAAAAGAAAAGTGTAGATTCCTGGCGCAACCCTAGATTGGTCATTTCCCGATGCGGGAACACGCCCGCGCCTGACTGCGCACTCATCGCGAAAAAATCACACCCGCTCCACACTCGACCAGTGTCTTGGACTATTTCTATTTAACTTTTTACTGTTTTATTGACGTTATTTTTATTATAAACGGTAGTTCAATTCTGGCCGACCTAAACAATATTTAGACCACTCGAAAGTAGGGATGGCGGAAAAAAAATATTCTAACTCTTAGTAGTAATCCTGTAAATAAAAGAAATCATTATTCAGTACAGTATTAATTTTCTAACATCTTTCCGCTTCTGCGGTGTAGGCGACGCTATTGTAAAAATGAAAGTTGTACAATCCGACGGTTCCTACGTATAAAGACATGACAGAAACTGCATTTTTTTATGTCATTATTGGCTTTAGATTCTGTACACATATTAAGTTTCTATAGCTAATACAGTACAATACATGTATAGTATTTATAATTGTACGTAGAATTATTTATAGAGCGATTTGAACACAAATTACACTCTCCTGTAAACCTCGGTTTTTGACATGTCTTTATGTACGTAGGGACCGTCGAATCAGGAGAACAACTTGCAACCGAGCAAGAAATAACTAAATATATGCTAGCCTTGACAACGGTGACAAACGGAACACACCAATCTCACCTCCAGCCTCTCCCTAGCGCTCCTCACGGCACCAGCATCCACTTGAAATTATAATGGCGGAAGAACACGTATAATAAATTTCGCCCAGTTGTGTAATTCATAAATTGCGTTATGTTCAGGCAGAGGCAGTAGTAATAAGCAATAATTGACACGCCAGCAATTCATGCTAATTCCGTTTAACGGTGCACGCCTGCCAACTACAACTATTACTTATGAGTTAAGGAGTTGTCGGACGTGTGAAGTAATTAATTGCTTACCATTAGCGTTCATTAACTTACGTTTTGTCTTTAATTTTCTTCATTCAATTACCGCCATTTTGATCATATATTTACAGCTTATGACAAATCCTTCCCGAACGCACAATAAATGTAGAGTATGAATATACGCAATAAATCTATACTACTATGAAAATAGTTGTTCTGTAAAAAGTAACAAATATCTAAGTGGATACAATCTGCAAAACGTTAATGTTAATTCATTTGAATCAAACAGCTTATTACAAATTGTGAGTATAAATTTTATTGTTATAAAACTTGGAACTCCGAAGATACATCAAGGAACTTCTTTTAAATCAAGTAAATGTATGCTAAGGTATTTTTGAATTCATTTGTTTTGGTAATTTATTTCTTGCTATGATGCAATTATTTACATCACGAGGTGTTTGTACACCATAGATATTAACCCTCGTGGCATACGGTAACTTTAACAACTTTTTAATATTACTAATTTACTTTTAATATAAAAAAAATAGCTCGGTGGCTAAAGATTTGTGCTTTTTAAGAGCTTCTGATTATACACTGACTCATCAAAACAGTATAAGGCCGCACGAAACAGGAATGACACTGTGTTGCGTTCGTCACTCAAATCGTTAAAATATATCGCTATGATAAATTGTTACTTTGGAAACACTGCCCCTCAAATCGGAACACAGCAAAGCCTGGACATTACTGCTTTGCAGTTGAACAAAGCAGTGGCACCACCCAGTGGCGATACTACCATACAACCCCAAAAGCCCGGCTTGCCCTACTAAGGAGTTAAATTTATAAATCTTAATTAGCACATAATTC
>DWHO01003794.1:0-11641 GCA_018247575.1 Eurytides lysithous rurik | reverse complement strand
TTTTTAAATACATACTTATATAAATAATTAACACCCAGACACAGAACAAATACCTATGCTCATCGCACAAATATTTTCTGGGTGGGATTCGAACCAACGACCTTTGTCAGGAGCACTAACCACTACACCAACGGGCAATTTTTTTGTTTTAATATCATGAACCGAACACCCAGTTGTGCGGATTTAAAGAGGAGGGGTCCTCTTGAAATCCGCATTACGGTTTTGTGTGAGTCTATCATAAGATCTAGCTGCAGATTATACTTAATTGGACTAATTGTACTATTTCCTTTCAAAAAAGTAATTAAAGTATAGTAAATTAACAGCCTATTTATGTCCCACTGATGGGCACAGATACAGAGGGTTCGCATATAAAGACACAAATCGCCTAAATTATTTTATTATTAAATATATTAAATATGTAGGTTTCCTTTTCTTTGAGTGTTACCGTTGAGCACATGATAAATCAGCACCTAAATTGTTAATTATAAATTTAAAAAAAAGTATTTTTTAGTTATAAATTGTAGATTTTAGGTGTTGAGTTCTATTTATAATAAAGTACAAGGAGACACAGTGTGATTATATATGTGAAAAAAAAGTGTCAAATTTTTAATTCTAAACTTGAAACACAGTAGTCACACGAGTTTTTTAAGCTTTTAGAATACCTTTGAAATCGCTTTTCTCAGTAAAATATTCTATGAACCAGTGCTTAGAGGACTTACGTAAGCACTCAGCTTCGTTAACTGCTCCAATTTTGTGAGAACATTTACTCGTTTCTACTTTGTTTTGCTCAAAGACATAGTAAAAGCTACGCTCATCAGCTCGACTCCTTACTCCGTTCATTGAAAGCTTGATTACGTGTTCTGGCTAAGTTTGTTTACTTGTACACCTATAAGCTTAAAGTTTTATAATCAATTACAGTAACGTCTATAGAAGTAAGCTGCTTCGTTCGACGAAAGGTTTTTACAAAGGCCCGTCTTTGCGAGTTTGGAGTTTGTGGATAGAAATTTCGGTTCCCTTTTCTGTGATTTTATTCAGTGTGTGTGGGTGATTTTAGTATCCTTAACTACGTACAGCTTCAGAACTATCGAGAGTTATGTATAAAGGACCGAATTGAACGCCTTTTCTTAGTCAGCATGGTGAAAGAGAAGCTATGGTAGTTCATTTTAATCGTTTTGCTAATGACCGCATAATGAGGAGTGGTTTCGTGAATGTCGACTGCCGGTCAACTACGCGCACCGTAAATATTTGCACCAAATTTAGATGATATAAGGTGAAGCCAAGCAGTTTTCAACTCAAGTACCTCGAACTATTTTTATGGCATTTAACTGATATGTTACAATTATGTCACGTACCATCCGGTTTATTAAAATGTTTGCATTACTTTTTCTTTATTACAAATTGAACAAAAAACTTTTCGTCAATCCTGGAGAGCTTTTCCAGTGACGTATTTTAAAGATACATACATTTTAAAAAGATTGGCCATTCGATGACTACGGCCCATATCGGTCCCTTGAGGCTTAATGGCGATCCTTCAAAACGGTGGAAAACGCCAAATTGCGTTTACCAAAATGAGTATTATAAAGATAGCAATATAAAATGGATTTTTTTATACTTTTTAGTTGAGTTACAGTTTTTATATATTAAGTTTTTGTGTAATTTATTTCATTTTTATGTAAAAAGATACTTAAAAATATTTCTACGAAACCTATGCTAAATTTTTTTAACAATAAACACAAAACTCGTTGATCTGAGATTCCTAAAGGTAAATTATCTAAATAAGAATGTAAGTCTACGAGTATTGTATTATTTGTATGTCTGATCATTAATCTTTGTGCTTTAACGACATACTCAACGATTTTTGTAACCATTAAATTCCTTAAAATAATATTTAAGAAAAACTTGTATTAAAAAATAACTCTTATTAAACTTATTAATACAAGTTAAAAAGCAACGCCGCAATAAATATACATTTCAGATAGATAGTTGCTTGTAAAAATTATTTTACTTGATTAGTATTCATTAAGATATTTTAATGTAATTTAAACTAATTTAAGATAATTTAAGTACAATTATTGAACTTGACTCTAATTTAAACTTTCCTTATTACTTTCAGATGATCAAAAAAAAGTAACTAAATTACTCTCCGTCGTGAACTATATCTGGAATATAACGACGCTTCTGGTACAATATCTGCTTTATGCGGTGAAAGTACAAGCGTTCGCGTGGACCTTATAAAATGAACCTAATTTTATCGATTGTATTGCATTTTGCAAAATAGTACATGTACGTACGCAACGTTACCGTTAACGTTATATGCAACGTTACCGGACTAACCGAAACCCTTACGATGATCACCTCAAATCTATCCGAAACTCTTACGGTGATCTACACATGTAGGTCAAGTTATCTCTCTACTAGTCAAGAAGTTCTAAAATATAGATTGCGCCTTCCCGCTTACGCTCGCGAAGAATATCGAGCTCAAGGTCTACTCTGGCCTTGAGCTCACGATACTTCGGCATCGGAGATTAGAGAGAACGGTCTGTCGTTAGTCTGATTCCTTTTTCCTCATGACACCTGCTCGATCTAGGGGGTCCCCTTCTTTTTTTTTAGCTTTACCACGGGTCGCGTCCAAACTATAGTTACTAGAGCTTCTCCGCTGGATACCCATGAATAAGAGGGGCACAAGAAAGGACGCACAGGGGTACGTCACCTTGTATTCGTTGGTAAAAATCATCGGCATCGCCACTGTGATATATATCCTGAAATAATTAAAATACGGATTACAAATTTGATGATCTCAGACATCCCCGCAATTGATGTTTGCCAAATAAAATGTTTGACATGTTTAAAAATGTCTTTACAAACATTTGTGAAGGTTGAAATGTCGGTAGAATGAGTAATAAGAACTACTGAAGAGCAATGCAATATAATTGTGGTTGATATTATATGTATGTTAGAAAAGGAGGTGTTTCTTAAAAAAGTAATGAAGAAAGAAAAGCTTTATGTCCTTGGTTCTCATAATAAGAACGCAAGCACAATCTCAGTAACATAACGAAAGTTTTAAAACCAATTTAATGGTTTGTTATATAGAGAATAAATTTATGCTCAGTTCCATATTTCCACAAACTTTTATAATAGCTTATATCATGGTATTCCCTATACGATCGTAAACAAAAACAGTGTACTTCTTTTAAAGCAGTAGACTATAACGTATGTTCCAACTTCTGGCTAGATTATTTCGCTATGCAGAATTTGAAGATTTTTGTATGATATAATTTAACTTTAAATAACAAAATCGCTTATTGAAATAATTAATAATTGAAACGTTTACAAAGTTTTAAAATGGTTCATAAGCTGTGCAATTATGGTCAATTAAACACCAAAATGTTCATCAAAGTTGATACATTTCGTGAGTCCATAACAGTTATTATAATATTTACAGTCCTATTTCAAATGCAAACTGTTTTGGCGGCTAAATTAATGCAAGGGGAATCAAATATGAGTCAACAGTAAATACAATATTTGTATTGCATTTCGTAATGTATATGAACGTTTATTTTCTTTTTTTATGGAGCAGGCCGACAAACAAGCAAGCGAATCACAACAAAAATTGACCAAAATGTGTAAGTGTTTAAACCGAATAAGTGTGATCGCAGACATTTTTACTTTTAAGACATTTTATCGTGGACAATAAACTATTTTTAACAAGAAAAGTATTCTTAAAAATATTTTTGGTAAATAATGAAACAATAAAATATTTGTTACCCTATAATATCTAGTTTAAAGAATATTATTTTCTTTACTAATCAAGTGTCAATAACAGACTCGATCATCTTTTACCTTATATCACTGTTATAGCAGTGTTCTTAGTTCTAAAATAGTTTAGTGCTAAAATACTATTATGAATAACACCTTTAGTAAATCATACCATAGCGAGCTTTGATAAAAATCTAAGAGATATGATAAAAATCACTTGTGAGTATTCTTTATACAAGTTCATTACATTCACATAATTTTAAACAATATAAATAAAAAATACAAGCAATTAGATCAGCTTTTCACTGACATGGTTAAGGAACTTTATTTCTCAAAGAATAAGTACAATATTAATTAATAGAGAAACAATAGTTTACGTACTTATAAATATAACACATATGTAAAATTTATATCATCTATCCTACATGTAAAATTTATATCGAAAATTAACTTGTTTTCATTCACAGAAAAAGTTACCGGCAGACTTCGATCGATCAATTGGTGCTTAACTTGGTCGCCAACACATTACCAATACATTGTTTGTCGTGAATCATCTGAAAGTACAAGCAGAATTGTTTCTTCTGTGGTAAGACTTCTTAACCCGCACCGCAGCATTACTTATATTTTTAAAGATGATACAGCAAACACTCCTTCAACTGTAACTCACTTCACTCGGCGACACTTCGGCTAGGTGCTTGGAGCAATATGAAATTTGTTTGACACGTAACTCAGCCTTCAATTATCACTCATTCCTTGTGCTCTCTGAAATAGACATTTAATGGCAGGGGCACGATTTTTCTTTCTATACACTGTATGGTTCAGGTTATTATTAGGATTGCTAGCCACAAAAACGTCTAGAAAAGCTAAAGAGTTATTTGCTCGTTACATTTCCAATGTTACAATGTTAAGTGGAAATGTAACGAGTTATGAAGATCAAGAAATACTTTTAGTTTATTGTCACCATATCATGCGGTGTGTACGCTTAAAAATTTCGAATGTAAAGAGCATTTGTTAAAGTCTTTCTTTTCAAAGTTATCCATAAAATGGTAGCAACAACTGAATATATTTAGCCCATTACTAACTATTCATCTTCATCCATCTTCCATGATATTTTAAAAAGTATAAAATACGATAAGTATATAATCATTATTTTATATTAACAAGCATCTTAGAAATAATTTTATAAAACACAAAACATATTTTAAAAATATTTTATTGTAAAAGTTTTATAAATGTTATTCTAAGTCCCGATACCATGTTAAGATCGGCGTCAAGTGGAAGTGTTTTTACTTTCGCATTTCGTTCGGTAAGTGAGGTGGCCGGTGGCTCATTCCGTCCCTTCCTCCCATTCCCTCTTCTCCCCTCCATTCTGACCACTCTCCTTCTCCGGCCCCTACCATAATCCCTCTTTCTCTCTCTCCTACTCCCTCCCTCTTTCACACATTCTCCCCTTAAAGGCTGTTGCAAGTTTTGTTGCAAATGCCCATGGGCGGCGGCGATCCCTTACCGTCAGGTGAGCCGCTTGCTCGTTTGTCAGCCAACTCCATTAAAAAAAAATCTTAGTTTTCAACAGCGTTAGATAAAATTACATCTAAATAAAGCGCTTTACAGACATACAAACAGACAATAAAACACTCTACTGCTTGCGGAAATTACGCTTTCCCGTTAGATTAATAACTAGTACTGTTATTGTCATAAGATGAAGGCATTAAAAAAGATCAAAGCAAGTGTATGTATATATAATTATTGTATATTGTACTAAGCTGCCGTAAATTACTACTACATTAATAAATATGAATTTATAAATATTGTGATAAATAAGAGTAATAGTTACTAGAAATTTATGTTAATTAAAACACAAATTTCTTAATACTCTATCTAATACAAGTTTTCTTTTAATTTTAAGACCTATACCGAGATACCTCAGGTATATTATAAAACGCGACATGTCATAAATAATCTATAAACAAAGTCATTAAAATAAAGTTCAGTAATAACAATATATTCTACATAGATTATGGTTAAATAATAATTCAGACAAACGTCGCTTAAAAACGCGAGCAAAATGTGAATTAATTACGATTTTGGCGTTTGAAGATTTTGGTTTGGAATTTCCGTTTGTGAATTATGCAGTCAACCTTTGAGCACCAACTTTTTTTTATTGATTTTGTCAACGGTTCTGTGATCTCTGATCTTGTCGCAACTTTTTTACCATATTTGAATAATTAGCATAGTTCCTTCCTTTCTTGCATTTCCACAAATTGTTACTGTATTTATATTATTATATGCAATGGTGGTACTACCATACAAGCCCAAAAGCCCGGTTTACCATACTAAGGAGTAAAATTCATAAATCTGAACTAACACATAATTCCCGCAACGCTCAATTTTAAAAATAAATTATTCGGGCTTTTGGGCTTGTATGGTAGTACCGCCACTGTTTATATGGCAGGATAACAACTTAACAAAGCCTCCTAAATCGTATGCACTGACTACCCACCCTCATTACAAAAATAAGTTAAAGAAAATTGAAATACTCCAGATTTCTTCGATTCTATATTTTGGATTTATTGAACTTCAAGCAAGTCAGGCGCCAGATCATTTAGTGTTTTTTTACTAATTGGGTCTACACGGCGCTTAATCGCTGTAAGTTTCCTAAATATGTAAATTTAGAAATATTTTTTTCTTTTACATTTATTACACCGTGTTAATCATCAAAACACCCTTTTTTTACAATTTTCAATTATGTCTATATACATAAAAGTTCAGAGCTTATACATTATAAACATCACATAAACGCGATTGAGGTTTTATTTTTCATTAATAATTTCATTATTTTCTTCTTGTTGTACAATTGTAATATCTGTCAACGGACAGCTTAGGCTTGCATATATCATATGAATAGCCCTCAACCCTTTTCATTGAAAAGAATAAGAGTAATACTAAGCTTCTTTAACTAAATTAAAAAAATGTAAAGACACCTTTGGTGTTTTGATAAAACTGATATCGGTGGTGCGGTGGCAAAACTTCCAGCGTGAACAAAGCATCACTTATCTTGAAAACATCAATTTCCAGGTAAACAACAACGCCTTTCCCGCATTCACGAAGATCACGTCTTGAAGTAATACGACCAAGCCCCGTAAAACGTTTTCGGGCTTACCCGTTATTCTGTTCTCTGATTGACATTTCCTACATCTTACCCCAAGAGTATAGAGCTAAAACAGAATTATTTCAAAAACAATTATGTTATATAAATGTACGATAAAACACGTAAGCAGGGTAACGACATTTGCTTGATATTAAATTGAAGTGAAACTATGACTTGACGTAAACGTGGTCACCTGACTAAAACAAACAGTGACTAAAACAAAATTTAAATATAGTCAAAAATTCATTGCTTGAAGATAGGTCTGACGACTTCACTGTTGTATAAACAACAGTGAAGTATAACGGTATAACCCGGTAATTTTACTTTCAGTTCTGTACATATGATATAGGGGAAAATTCCTTCTAACGGAGTTATAGTGTAATTTAGGAGCACAAGTTATCTTCTCTGTGATAGATATTTTTTTAGTGTTTTGCCTAACGAACAGCTTAAAATTGAACTCAACTTTTTCTAACTGTAGGAAATGACAAGACTAATGTGGCCGCCTAACTACTCTAAATTACTCCCAGATAATTTGTTACAATTTTATTGTCAGTATATTCTTTATTGAATGAACCGAACACACTAGATCCACATAGATTTATCAATACTCTTAAATTTAAGGTCGTCAGCGAATATAAACTCAGACAAAATAAAACTTGTAAAAGCACTGAAATGAATCCAACTAGTTCAATATATAATAATTGAAGATAGATTGAGATTTAAAGGATATAGGGACAAGTGCTCAACGATTTTCTGTTTGTGATAGCATGAGAACTTGTGGTGACACTTTGATAAGATGTCATAACAGATGATATCGCAAGTACAACCCGAAGTGTTGCGGATAGATAGAGATAGAATAGACTTTTTCTTTGATAGTTAAAAGTCGCAAAGGGTGGTTAAAAAGAGTTTGGATTTCACAATCCCGTTATCGCGCAACTAATAGTTCTATATTCAGCAATCGCATACTGAGAAGTACATGTCCAATATTAATATTGTAGTAATAGTCTTGAGCAAACCGACAACTTCGTCGATTCGAAGGCGGTAGTAGATGGCATTAATGGAATTAGCCTAAAGCCCTAAGTGTATCTATTTTGTATAAGTATTCAAAACATTTAAAACTTTGTGACTCATAGAGTCATTGCTGATAAAATAGTTGCAATAGACGTATAGTATATAGTACTTTTCATTATTTAGCAATGATTCGTACGTTAAAGAAATCGTCTAGACAAATGTATCCTAAAGATTAAAGCCCAAATACCGTGCTCTACAAAAGAAACGGAATAACGCAAACATTATAATAAATAAATATGCAATACAAACTACGCCCATAAATCTAGTAGCTATTCAGACAGCATAATCAATCATCTCGTGTGTTAAGTATAATGTATCTTCGTGTTCATGCCCCCGCTTTTCCTGATCCGGATTTTTCCGATCTGTTTATTCTATGTGTGTTGTATTATAATAATTTGTTACCAATATTGATTGATCGTAATGACCTTGTACTATGTTGATATTAAATCATAAAAGAAACTGTTAAAGTTATCCAATAAACTAGGATCTTTCTTATAAAAGTTAAAGTTTCGGTATGTTGTTCTAACACCTCTTTACTTAGTTATTCCAACATTGTTGGTCCGTAAATTAATCAAAAGTATAGATCAAAATATCCCGCGAATTCTTTAACACATTGGTTTTAAAGCTGCCTCAATAGCCAAAAGCAAAAAATCCTAAATTTATATCAATTCTACCTACTGAACTGAACATGAAATATTTCAATGCTACCACAGGGTACCTAATATTCTTAATATTCTTACTTGGCATTGTTACTCAAACTTGATATATTTTAACATTGTGTCATGATATCTTCAAGTTCATCATTTTTGTCATTAGTGCGGATCATGTAGATAACGTATCGCCTTAAAACAAACAAAAAAAACCAAAAGGGGTTTTGTGCTCCATCAGATCTGTAAATATACCCACTGCCGGAAATTGGTAACTAACAAATTTATTTGTGCAGGCGCCGAGATTTGAACTCAGTTTGTGCGAGTATATTGAATTAAAAACGGATACTGAGCCAACGCGGCTTACAAAAAATTGGTATGTTGAGTTTAATGAAAATTGCTGGGATTTTGACATAAAAATATAATCGAAATAACTAGAGGTCGTATTATTTACAGACTGACCGTTCTACAAACTACATCTATCAAAAACTCACATCGATTCGTTGCTATGCAAAAGAAGAACAGAGCAACAAACATACTTTCACATTTATATTATTAATAGGGATAGTTCGTTTGTTTGACTCCAATACAGTGATTCGATTTGTTTGTGAGGTAAGGTTTCCAGAATAAGTCGACTGTATACGCACGCAAAGACATTTAAGTTAGCTCAAGTAACTGAATGACACTATTCTGCTGTAGGCAAGTGCGTCACTGCTACATCAGCCAACGTATAGCTTACAGAAAAATTGTAATTGAAATCTATGTTCGATTCGTGTCACCTTTTTCGTCGAGTACAAATATAGGTAACAGACAAAAGGCCTAATTACTTCTATTGTACAGTCTCCTTTCAAGCAGAAAGCTTGCTGCGGTCATAATTTTACTACATTATGTTCATTAACCATACCTGATCTCACTAATTGTATATAAACAATAACCTGTTTCCCCACAACTTTCCGACCCTCTTTATATCCCTGCTACTAATGGACACGACTGCTCGTTAGCTGGATTATTATCCGGTAATACAGTTTATTTTATGAGGTTTGTTTTGAAAATATTAGGTTGCTACGTGATTTCGATTAAATTCTAAATTGCGTTTATTTGAAAATCATTATCATACAGATACCAATATCTGGATGATAATGATTTTCCGCACGTCACGTCATTATCATACTGCACGTACCAAAGTATAGTTTGATTCTTATTCCTTTTTTATAAATATAAAAGGAAATTCTCAATTGTAATGTTTTTTGTATGTATCCGCCAAAGATCAAATGACTATGACCCTACTGCTATTTTAAAAGACATACGAAATCTTGAATTGTGAAAACACACCAAGGAATTCCTGAAGATCAAATTGGAAATTTATGTTAATTGATGTGTAGTAAAACTACTCTTCAAATATCCCTAAATTTATATGGGAGCATACGATAAGCACCAACTTTCAAATATAATAAGAATCATCAAAATCCCAATGGGTATACCCAGTAAAAAGTTATGAGGTAACATACATTAAAAAATACAGTCAAATTGAGAACCTCCTCCTTTTTTGAAGTCTGTGAACAAAATATCAGTTGGGTTAGGAAATTACACGCTGGTTACCCGATCTGCTGAAAAGTGAGGTGATGACTTTTTACAAGCCCATCCGACACCATGCGTCGGTCCCGGCTACTTGTCGTTGTCATCTAGCGATAGCTTGGAGGAGTCGTAATAAATAGATTGGTTTAATGACACTCAGGATTTTTTTTACGTAGGGGAAATTAAACTAATTTCTTACCGGTCGTGTCGGCTGGCTCCCCCATCCACCTCCCTCGGGCTATGAAAGCAAAGGCAGAGTGAATGCACTTATGTATATCTGCGAAAACTCTTGTATATAATAATATTTCTAGCGCAATTGGCTGATCTCTTATAGATTAGCCGGTGTGGCCGAAATGGTTCGGTAAGGACATTAATAAATACTACTACTAATACAATACAAATGTATTCTGTTTTATTTATAATTTTTGTAGTTAAAACTCGAAAAAAAAATGAATTTTAATAACTTAATGAGTATGTCAGCTGCATGATTGTAAACAACAACAAATACATATGCCAACAATAGCATAGTTTCACTTGGCTATAAACTCATTAAACGAAAATACAAACATTGTTTTATATAAGAAATTATAAATTGTTATACTCTATAAATATTCTGGAAATATACAATAATAACTTCTGCTTTTGTTCATGGAGTTACATATGCAAAATTGTAAGCTTACAGATTATGAGCAAACAGTCAACTTTTAATCCGAAATCGATTCATTATAAAGGCCCTTCATTAGGTACATAAAATTAAACAGGTAAATAAAATTAAATGTTAAAAAAATACTATTTAACAAATTGGGCCTTACTTTATGTAAAAGAAATAATAATAATTGTAATTCAATTTGACACATTGAAATGTTTAATTTTTATTCAAACCTGAAACGAAAAAATTTTACTCGTCGCTTATTACAAGATACTGGTTTCTTAAGGGGTTATATACACTTGTTAAAGGCGAATGGAGCTAATTTTTTTGTTTCTATTTCTACCGGACGATTATTTATAGAAAAACTTAACTAAAAATTTTATAGAAAAACTGGTAATAACATTAAGTGATGTTTTATGTACTCGTAATTTTTTTTCATTCAAAAATATTCCAGCATGGAAGAACTCCAGCTGTTTGCAGCCGTTTTTTCAGCATTAGTTGCGGTGTACGAAATAGCTCGGGACAGGTTCATCTGAAATTAGAATACGAAAAGATAACATTTGTATATGTTATTCGCTAGGGCTTGGACGAAGGATCTGTAAAAACTATGATTTAAAAAATATGGTGACCATTTTAACAAAAAAATCGTCTTTTGTCGCGTGAGGTGTTGAAATTTTCGGTTTATTTGTTAATTTTTTTTTATGCAATAAATTTAAAATCCTTCGTCCGGGTCCTAGCTCTTATCTTATCTTATCTTATCTGGACTGAGGTTGATGCTTTTAGCCTATGCGGCTC
>DWHO01003793.1:0-11643 GCA_018247575.1 Eurytides lysithous rurik | reverse complement strand
AATTAATGATAATGACACTTTATTACATTGGTCGATTTCAAATTTTAAACAGGTAAACACTTCTTCAACTTTTTCTAGAAAGAAAGATGCATTTAGCTTTGTTATTATTTTGTCCGTTTTAACTTCTGAATTTTAACTTATCACAATCGCTATGTTTTTTGTTTTGATTTATGGTTCAGGTTGTGAAAAGATGCAAATGTGTTATTAGTAAACATTAACTGAATAAAATACTATAACATTAAATTCAAAAACATCTGACGCAATTAGTTTGGTATTATTGTTGATATCAATGTGCAATCTCTCAGAATCAGAAGTTTAAAAATTAATTTTTATGTATTAGGGAAACAGCATAAATTAAACAAACAATCAACTCTATTTCTCCTTAAAGATACCTATGTTGTAAGACCACAAATAATAGATTATAGATTTAGATAGACCGTAAATTTTTTTAAGCACTCGACACACTGGTGTGTATACCAAAAGCTTAATATTTAGCAAGGTTTTTAAATCTGTAAATATTTTTTCAATATCTAATAGACTTTTAATGGAATACTCCAATTCTTTTTATTTCTATGGCATAAAGGCAATTTGTGATACCAGATGCTACCCAAGAATCAAACATCTGTGATGACTCATCAGTTTTCTTTTGAATAGAAAGAAGATCGGTGAATAGTTTAGTATAGCTATATATACAAGTCAAGTCTTGCAAACATTATTTTTTTCTTATTTGACATATTATAATGATGTCTGTTCAACTCTGAAACTGCTTTTGTGAAACCTTACAAAATAATAAATATTTCTCCGCTACGCAAGGTAAAATTCTAAAACAAAGGCAGCAAATAAACTCTCGTCTAACAAGTCGATGTCCATTAGACCCTTGTAAAATTAACGAGCTGGCCCTACAATTATGTTCGTACAATATCACATAGGAGAATGTTCGCGCAATAATTACGGCGCGTATTTAATGTACCGTTTTATAGTTGTTTGAAATTTCTCATTTAAAGCGCGCACATCGGTCTATTCATAGGTGTTTACTATTTACTATTAATGAGACATCATTAGTTTTGAGTTAGGCGTGACATTTGAACGTATTGAAGCCGTCTTATTTTTAAGCTTTTATACAAATGTAAGCTCAGTAAGGTCAAAAAGAAGGTGAAAGTGTATTTTAGATTTTAATTTTATCTGAACCTCATTTCTTCATTTATTTAAAAAAAAATTAAAAAGATAAAAACTAGTTTCATTGTGTAATGGGTTCCTCCCATGCGTAATTTCAAGAATTTATTACAAAAGTGCAATTTTTTATGTGGTTTCGCGATAAAATTATGTAATGACTATATTTGTAAAACTTTGTAAATGTTAATAAATAATGGCTTTTTTCCGTGATTTTATCTCTTAATATCGGAGTAGTATTAAAACTAAATATCAGAATTGTAAGCCGTAAGTTTTGTAAAATTTTTGTGTCAATCCATAAACAAAAGTTTGAATATCATTTAAATACGTTTGTCGTTGGTATAATTTATCTCAAAAATCTTTTGTAATGTAGGACGAAATAGTTTTGCTCCATTTTAAGTTCCTTGTTGGTTATTCTTTACGCTGAAACAATGTAGTTCATTGGATTTTGCCTACAAAACTCTCTTCTCGTCAATATGGGTAAGAATTATGGAAATTAAAATTTTGGTTTAGTGTTTTTCAAACACCTGATTTAGCGGTTAGTAAGTGATGTGAGTCCTATTGCATGATAATTTTACAGTGTAAGTGCCTGTCTACTCGTGCTAGTGAATTTGTATGTAGTAATGGTATCCATCAATCTATGGCTGCCCACGCATCTGAACACATGTTTCGAGTGCTAAACACATATCCATTATTCATTGCGAAATGTCCATACGATGCAGTAACTTGATTTGAATAGTGTCAGTGGTAAATAATTTTTCATCGGACTTTATCTAAATCCTGATTTACTTGTACGAAAACGCTTTTTATAACATTTCGTACGATATAGGCGTTATGGTAACAAAGCGTTAGAAGCAGAGAAGTTTTATTTTTCTTTAACATTAAAAATTTGAACTACAAAACCAGCAAGTCGTTTGCTTTATGGTTGGGGATACTAGTTAAAAGTGCTTAGCTTTGCGTTGCGGGGAATGTACGATGCTGCATTGACGTTACCTAGAAAGAGTTATGACAATGGCATAACTCTTTCTAGGTAGCGTCAGTACAGCGCCAGTGTATCAAACATGGTGACATATTAACTTTGTTACATTCATAAGCTCGTGATGGAAAGAAAGTGTTATAAATTGTGTCTATAAACAGCATTGACTTATTACATTGTATCTACTTATCTTCAGAATATAACGATGTAACAATGGAAACAGTTTGCCGTTCGTCGAAAGAGCAGTGACGTCGAACCTCGTGACGGTCCTGTTCCGATAACGGAATCCTCTGGACCTTGACTAAAGCGGGTTCAACTTTAAAGGGCTGTGCATTATGGCAACGTATTTGCATCATCTATATAGATTATGAGGATGTAATTTGCTTAAATAATAAGCATTAGTAAATTTGCTTTAACTAAAACTTTATATTATTTTCTCTTTTTAATTTATTAGTCTGCGACACGTCCTTTTCGATTAGTTTTTAATTGTATAAATTGTTTTAGTAAAAAAGTAATAAATAGTGAAGCGTTTGTATTTAACGCGAATCGGCTTTTGTAAAAAACCGGTTAAACGGTTGTAGACCATATTTTTTTTTACAATTAGTTTGGTTATTGGAATGAATAACTACACTATCTGAGCTATAACGTTGCCAATTTATAAGATAAGAGATCAGGCACTACTGCACTTACTCCTCATTCACTCTTATAATACGATTGGATGGATATCCGACACGACTTCTTAGTGATGACTCTCGGACCCGGACCGACATTATACATGCCAATTCAACGCAATGACCATCTACTTGTCAGGTCTAGGTGGTCAACCCATAATGCTGTAATTAAACAAAGATACAATACAAATATTGTCCTCCGCTGATTCGAATGCACGACTTCCGATTTTTTAAACGTGGTTCTGTAGCACTAGGAAAATCATGTATTTATCAATTCATAATTTATTTTTCATTAAAATCATGTATTTCACATATTGACACACTTACAAAATACTTTTGCAATTTTTGTTCTATTTCTACCCTTAAACACAACACTTAACTTCTAAACATTTGTCTCCATTATCATGTTAAAAAATACTAATGTATTTATATGAGTCAAATATAAATTTTAAGTCACGAGATGATGCGTTAGAAAGTTAAATTGTGCAACAAGAAAACAGATACGATCTCAACCGTGTTTAGTAAAATTCCGAGGTACGGAGCAAATTTCTAAGGCGACCTCTTTACTTTTCAAATGTCACTGTGGCGGGTCACGCTGAGGACGATACCGTGAGAGGTCCCTCTTTAGAAGCATTCCGAGCCTAAATATCGTGTAACAATAAGACTGTTTTCCAAGAGCCGGATTTAATTATAAGTATTTCAATTGATTGACGATTTAATATGTTGTAGGACTAGCAGAATTCACCGTCGGGTGATACCACTGGATTGTGTTCTATGAAGGGCAGTGTTGTAATTACTAAGCATAGAGAAGAACAACCTTAAAGTTAGATAGCCTAAAGAAGTAATTTTGACCACTTTTTAATTTCAGATTTTTATAATTTTTTCAGAATTTTGAAACGTTTCATACGTTAAATACATTTATTAATAGTTGGTTGTCCTCTCTCCTTTTTATTTCTTTAAAATGTATGCGTTATACCCGTCAAAATGACTGCTTTGGGTATGTACATATATGCTAAATTGCAGTCTTTCTAGTGTTAAATCTCTGTGTAGCAAGCGCAGCATAGGAATAGGCAGATTAATGTGATCTATATGTTATTTGCAGGTGTGTCATTAGCCATCAGTCGCATTATTTCATTCATTTGATTTTCTCATTCGTTCTTTTCATCAGAGACTAGCTCGTCTCGTTTGTCTTAAAAATTAATATCGCCTATGGTAATGCTAATCACTTTAAATTTACACATCTATACTTAACGTTATAGAACCGAGTGTTTGTTGGTTTGTGCTTTTATTACGTAACAACGTATCAACGGGTCAGTACAAGTTTTGGCAGACTTTGTTTATAGGTCGGAAAGCGACATAGACTACACAATTTGTTACGGAAAAAATATATACAGGAAAATACCAAAAAAAAAATGAGTAAAACGACAAGAAATCTTAATTCTCGAAAGCGAAGTTTTGTATATATTCATTTTAATATTTCCTCGAATACCTTACGTTCAATTGCTGTATGTTTGGAATTTTACCATTTTTTTTAGTAGTTCTGTGTAATTCCTTGACATTTGGTATTTACTTTAGTTAATTTTGAAACTGGTTGACAAAATTAAGTTAGGTGTATAATTGGACCTCTTTTATAATGTGACATTAAAATTTTAGTTTAATGGGTTTGTATAAACATGAAATATATCTAATGCATAATGTATATAGGTTAAACGCCTGTTGTGTATAGTGTTGCTTGCCTTTAAGATAAGGTCTTGTTAGAAACTTAATTGCCTATTTTGAATATGCTTAGCTTTGTGTGGTGTTCGGAATGATATGGTATTACCCCAATCCTTAACAACGATGAAAATTAATTTATAAAAGTAAATATGTATATTGTATATACTATATATATTTTTAAAGTATATTTTTACAATATTGCTTTACTCGTTAACTATGATAATTTCGTATTGTCCTATAGACATCGTAATAAACGTATGGCGTTATGTTGTTCTCAGTGGCCGTACTACTATACAAGCCCAAAAGCCCGGCTTGCCCTACTAAGGAGTAAAATTTATAAATCTTAATTAAAAACTTAACTTACTCAAATTAAAAAATAAATTATTCTGAAATTATGTGCTAATTAGTAGGGCAAGCCGGGCTTTTGGGCTTGTATGGTAGTACCGCCACTGGTTGTTATAGTTAAGAGCGTCGCTTAATCGGATGCAGGACGCTTGTCCTAACAAAAAAAACCAAAAGATAATTAATAATAATAAACCGTGATAAAGATCAGAAGACCTGATCACCGCAGCTGCTAAGCTATTAGCTTCGGTGTCGCGGGTTGTGGGTTCGATTCCCACCCGGCGTAGATATTTGTACGTTTGTCCGTGTGAAACTTACATGTGTAAAATGCGCACATGGCACAAGATATTCCCATCTCATAAAATGGGCAGTGTTTAAAAAAAAACTTCATAAATGAAATGAATTTTTACAACGCTACAATGAGTCTTTTTAATAAAGAGAAGTTGTACTACATAACTATGTTTTCACATCGTCTTCTCTACAATGTAATAGCGCAAAGAGAAATTTAATATCATATAGAAGCTCGTTGATTCTTAATAAATGAGCGGGCGTAAGCGTCCGACACATGCTGTCGGTGAAATGTGAGGCTTCGAGGGAACGGGTTTTTGCTACGATGTTCGTTTTTTCTCTTAATCGTCGCACAGCAAAACAACGAATCGCTTACGCAACTCCTGCACACTCGAACCGGTCGGAACAGTCCTTATCTCAACCGTTAACTTATAATAATTCCTTTAGTGGGGAACGCCACTTGCGAAATAACGTTTATCGCACGAATTTATATTGTTTAATTAGATTTGTGATATTTTATGTTTCTGTACTTTTGGGACAGTCTTGGCCAAAAGTATTGAGCACCCTATAAATTTTGCACTTGTCCAAAACACGGAATAAAGAAAACCTATTTAACGGTTAATTATTTGGTCCCTAAGAAGTTATGAAAAGTAATTTAACAGGCCCTTTGACGCAATAAAATATCTCGTTTTAATATTTTTTATATTTATCTATCAGTTCGCTCGTTGTGTACACAGTGATCTAGTGCGCTATTTATGTTTTGTTTTGTTACATTTGGTGTTATTTTGTCAATATGATCAAAAGAAGTTAACTTAGTTATCATTTATTATTACGTATGTCAAATATGATATTAATAATTGGGACTATTTTACGGGTTCATCGCACCTAACGTGGTTTTTTAATACATTTACATTTGTGGCGGGATAGACTGATTAAAGACGCAATAATATTAGCATTTTAAATCTATGAAAATATAGCAAATATAGAAAAGTAGATCACCACTTACTATATCTATTATAAAAAATTCAAATAACCGTTCTGCAACGCGAAAACGCTTTGATTCGCAAGTTGATGGAATTTTGCGTAAACTTGTTAAGCCTACTAAGCGACAAGAGAATGGCGCGATAAAATACGTTTGAAGCCGACATCCTTTCGATCCATTTATTTTATACTAGGCTTTGTCTGCGACTTCGCTTGTGTTATTTTTTATTTCTGATATTTTTTTTTATACTATTATTCGGGATAAAATAGCTCGTGTCACTCCGTCTCAAACAATACATATATTACAAGAACCATATTGGTTCGTTGTCCTATTGCATCGTAGAACCAACCAACCAAAGAGAACCAACAAAAGTGCTTTCTGATTTATAATATTAAGACTTTCTTTTACGACCGCCTCGTTGAATTTTTGTTTACAGTGTTCAAACGACTGCTTAATAGAGGGAATTTAGGGATATAGGAACGATTGTACTGACGAAACTATGTTGTAGACTGATAACTAAAGGATTTTTTCAATTACTGTAGAACTGTGTTTTTCAATTACTGTGTTTGGAGGTTACGTATACCTTACGTATACTAAGCAATTTGCTTAGTATACGTACCTCCAAACACATATTATTTTCACAATCAATCGAACATTCGCCTTGATAAAAAAATAAATACGTAATTCTTTCCGCGTTACTACATTTTCAAGTTGTTAATATCTAAACAATTGTGACGTACAACGATTCTAATCTCTTGCATTGGGCTGAAGATAACTGATTGGAATATTACCGAGAAACTTGTCTTCAAAAGCGCGACGGAGATGTTTTTTAACCGACATCAAAAAAAGAGGAGGTTCTTAATTCGACTGATTTTTTTTATGTGTGTTACCTCATAACTTTTTATTAGGTGTACCGATTTAATGATTCTTATTATATATGAAAGCTGGTGATTGTCGTGTGGTTCTATATAAATTTTTGCGAGATTTGACCAGTAATTTTTGAGTTCTCCCTAATTATCTCAAGGCTTCCTCAGAAGGTTAAGTTTTCCTCAGAAATTTCATTCTGACTGCACTTTGTACTGCGAACATGTGCTTAAAACTAAGTAGGATTTATATGACGTCGGTTACTACATTTTAGAAAAAAAAAATTGAAATTAACGCAATTGTAAGTGGGACATGTGGCCGCCGTATCCGAGATCACCTCGCTTGGATACTCTGCACGCAACGATTTTAGACAATTGTGAAAACAGCTCGGCCAAAGCTTACGTAACAGTTCAGTATAATAGTGAAATAGTTAACGATCTTTTTCAAGCTCGATGAGAGGTCGAGTTTTGTATAGTTGAACTAGAAAACGAATTGCTCAACGCGGTAGTGGTAGTAATTGGTGACGATTTGCGTGGTTTCGCTATTTTTTAGATATAAGATGATAATAAAATCGGTTAACGTTGTAAAATATCATATGTCGTTAAGTTACGTTTAATATTTGACAGTATTTTTATTTTAGGTCGCGATATTTTACATGACATTTTTTCCTATTTCCGGATTTTAAAATATGAATAGAATTATTGAAATCGGATAAGTAGTAGATATGTCGCTGAATATGAAAGTTCGATAATAATCTACAAGGTTTGTTAGTCCTCGTTTTGGTCTATGTTTTTAAGAGATATTAGCCTGTAGAACTGATGAAAGGCCTTCCATCAATACCTACTTTACAACAGGGACTTGGCGTGCTGCTGGCAGGTGGAAGATTTAAGAAGAGAAGCTCGAGAAGCTTTGGTTAAAATGAGAGAACAATACCGGGTATTCCGATTTTATCCTTAAAATTGAACGCCCCGAACGGGACTGGCGCTGCTCCGATTTGGTAATATGTAAGGATATGGAGTTTCCTATGTAATGACGTGGAATTAAAATATAATAAACACGTGTTGTCATATATAAATTATTGACGTGAGTCTTAAAAAAGATAATTAAATAGAGCGCATTTAATGATAGCTTCATTACGGATACAGCTTAATTAAGAGGTTTTGTTAGGTTTTTTTGAATGAATCAATAACGCTGTCCTGCCATGTGATAAATATTAAACATAGTTCAGTTTTTAATTTAAAAAAGCAGCTATGGCTATACTCAATATAATTCTTTTTTAACATTTGCTCAACCGTTTAACGATTTTTTCTTAATAAATATGCAGTCACCATTTCGACTTCAATTTAGTTAGAGTGAATTGACACAGCTAATTGGTCTTTGTACGTTGTTAATTATGTTAATCAGGATTTTATCGAAAAAGGCAGGACGACTTATTGGTTCACCTAGTATTTAATATTTATATAGTCAGAGATTGTTGTCATCGTATGTGTTTTTCTACCGATTTACATAGTTCTTCAACTTTATAGCCCATGTGGCGCTGTCATGTACTTCTTTCGATGATTTGATTAACTCGTATAATTTACTAGAGGCCTGTTAGTCAATTGTAATTCGAATTTCGCTTACACAAAATTCGCTTACGTCTATCGAAGGTAATTATTCATCCAACCTGTTCGCCGGCGCGCGATTCTCGATCCAATTCCGCCCATCCGCCCACGCGTTAAGAGCAAAAGTTGTGTGCAAACAATTTCAAGTCGAGCCGTCCCTCATTGTCCTATCACCAAATGCGCAGTCCGCGAACATGCCTCTCGATTCGCCACGTCAACTCATAAATCGATTTCGTACACGGTTACACGAATTGCGATGTCGAAAGATCGTATCGATTGTTCTGTTTCTCGGAAAGCAACGATTATTGTTGAGGTCGGCCGCATGAAATAAAAGTGAGCCGATATTATAATCGGCCCGACCTGTTTCGTACGAAAGCGTTCCGTGTTACGTAATGTGATCTCGAAGTGTCAAGTGTGAATTTTTTTACTGTATATTTATTTACAAATTGACAACTAAGTTGTTCAGCTGATTGTGTGATAACCGTAATCCAAAAACACAGAAAGCGTAACAGATGCTTTCTATTTATGAGAACACTACTACTGAAAAATAAATTCCACGACGGAAGTTCCGATTTAATAGAAAACCCGATAAACTTTACAAACAAAAAAACATAAAATAAAATTATAATAACACTACAATTTTCTCAAGCGTTTTAGATTTTGTCAAAGGCTCCGCTCGTATGAAATTTAACGCCGAATCATCTCGGTTTTTGGTAAGTTTTTGGGGGATAAAAAGAAACTTGTGTCAGCCTTATTCCAAGAACTGTACCTATGCCAAATAAGACGAACCAAAGATATTTTTAGATTTATATTAGGCATAAACTTAAGATTAAATTTTTCTTATGTTTATATATGTAAATGCGTTAAATAAATCGTTACGTTAAACAAAGTTTATCGATATCACAGACAGTTCGTGGTCTGCCATTCAATGGTCCAGGATTAAAAGTAAATTATAACGCTACAAAATCCATAAATTTGTTATATTAGGAAAAATACTTTCAGACATTACAACTTTATATCGTAGTAATTATTAAGGATTGACTATTTTATATTATACTATTGTATACTATATTTGCAATGTAAACCGAAGTACACTCAAACTACTTCTCACCACTACGTCTGTCCACTGAAATTATGACGTACTGAGTCATCTAAGAGACCGGCTCCCACACCCATTTCCTGCCCACGCTCCTTCAGACTGTTCCAGTTCAGGCCGATATTTAATTTCATAAGGCCCGTTTGTTTCTCGATAGCGTCAGGTGTGTCATTTCTTTGCGCTCGTTAAATTGCAAGCTTTCTATTACTGTACAAAGTTAACACTTAACGGACGGGCCCCGTAGATTTACGATTTTCCATTTTGACTTCCCAGGACGGACCACGTTTTTGCTTAAATTTTAGGTACGTTGCGTTAGTTTTTTTTATCTCTCTCTCTCTTGGTGCCATTAGTTAGCACTATCTGCCTGTTGTTCCTACGGTGTATTTTTGATTTCAGGAAGTATACCAAATAATTTTATAATCGTAAAAATGGCCCGTCCGTTAAGTGGTAAGATGGCAATTTAGTATCGATTGTTTAGCTTCGATTTTTCTACAACAGGGGTCGGCAACCAGCGGCCCGTAAACCGCTATTGTGTGGCCCTAATACGATATGGGTATCTAAAAAATGTGTTAATTAGACGAAATGCGGCCCGCGCCAATACCCTCATAACATTTGTGGCCCGTATATAAGAAAACTTTGCCGACCCGTGATCTACGAGTATTGAGACAATAATTTGTATGTATATAAGAAGTGAATATCAAAACCATCGCCCCGACACTGCTTTCGCTCGCTTTTAATTCAATATACTCGAACAACCTGAGTTCAAATCCCGGTGCCGGCATTGATGAACTTGCTAATTTATAATTAACGATTCTAAGTGGTGGCGCACCATGTGCTCAACGGTGAAGGAAAACATCGTGAGAAAATCTGCATATTTAGGAAATAATAAAAAGTTCTTAAATATGTGAAGTCACAGTGGGGCCGCGTGGTGGTCTATTCCTCTGTATAGAGGAGGCCTGTGCCCAGTTGGCTGTTACTAATAAGCGAATAACATATTTGTAATATTACCATAGGTGCCATTATATGAAACTGTATCAATGACCTCAATAAATATCTTTGTATGCTTTTTTACCGTTTTTTGGATATAAACTAAGCTAAAATAATCTAACTCTAACTCAAGTTTTCGTCATAATCATCTACTTTTCTCTTTAAGTCGACATCAACATAAATGATCCATATTTCTTATCTATATTGTAATAAAACTGTAGACGTTAAAATGGCGTCTGTATGTTTGGTGTCGAAAAATTTAAAAACAGATAAAATGTCAATAAATCTTCTATCAATAGTTTTTTTTTGTAACTTAAAAAATGAATGATTATCTCAACCGGTTCCAAAACTTAATTTTAGTTAAAGTCCCTTGGTCCCTGAGGTTTTTCTTCTGTTCTTCTCAGGATTGAGGCATTTTTTCCGAACAAGTAGTAGAATCATTAGACCTCAAAAAATAATTGTTAACCAATCCAATTTTGAATCAAAATTTTGACTTTGAGAACCGATTCAAAGTTAAACACCATGTTGCTGATCACGCAGATCAGTCGCTTTACTCGTAGAGTGAACAATACGCCATCCACAAGCAAATATTTTAATTGGGACTGCTAATTGCTAAGTTGGCTCCATTGTTTCGTACGCGATTCTTTCTCACAATCGCCATTGTCGTTAGACAATATTGGGATTCGACCTTAAAGAGCTGCGATGTATCGCCCTTTGTCCGCGGCTATTTAGAAAGTTGGTTATTCTCTTAAACGCCTTGCATCTAGTTTGTTAAGATTCTATTTTTTTTTATTAGATCGAAGAGGCGGACAAACGAGCAAGCGGCCCGCCTTATGGTAAGCGGTTACCGCCGCCCATGGACATTTGAAAATGAGTTATTCGTCATCTCGCACGAAAAAATCTCGCCCGATCGGGCGACTTGGCACCTTTCGAATTTACCTAATATT
>DWHO01003792.1:0-11644 GCA_018247575.1 Eurytides lysithous rurik | reverse complement strand
GGTCGTGGTACTAATCCGGTTCGAGCCGGCCCATTCAGCAGCGGGAACAGCTGCGTGGCTCTACCACCGTTAAATTCTAAAGCATTTCATGGGACAGTAGCATCCTGCCGATGAGTGACCGTACATCTGGCCGCGATGACACTGTGGAGGTCCTGCTCTCCCTTTCCATGCCTCTACGCTTATGCCGGGCATGTATAACAGCTCGGTTAGAGCGTAAAGGCGAGCGATCTCCGCGGCCTCCAGATGGTCGAGTTGTACATAGTACAGTACGCCCTTGGCGCGTCTCGGTGGTATGAGGCGCACTATACGGGCGGGGAAACCTAGCAAGGAGGGCCCCGACGACCTCGTCTGGGTCCGTGTTAGGTGATAACCCCTTATCCGCCGGAGTATAACAATGCCAGACAATGCTCTCTCCGGCTTCTGCAGCTTCGATGAGGTGCTTTTGCACCGTACGGTATTCTTGTGGTGATTTCGGCAGAAAGGGTACCCCCTTTCCGAATGGCCTAGCGTTAGATATATGACCCAGCTTCAGCTTAAGTAACGCGAAGTGCCGCGTCCAGTTAGGTAATACCTCTACGTATATAGGTGGATAAGTCTTAAGACGACCCTCACCTTCCGTAGGTTGTGGTGCATTGGTGGTGTTGCTGCCCACTGGAGGCGGCACCCGCTGCGCTGTCTGGCTTGCTGAGATGGCTGCCGTCGCTGCGTATGATGCGCGTGGCTGCTCGGTGGTTGCGGCGGCTGCGGCGGGCGGGGCACTCGACGCTGGTTGACCCGCGCCTCGGTGCTCGCCTTCCCATCGCACGGGGCCCGGGGAAGACCGGGCGCCATCCGTGCCTATTACGCGTGAGGCGAGGCGTAAGTGGTGGAGTTCCAACCAAACAGCTCCTCGCCCCCTAAGTCGCGCACTTCGCGGTCGGGGTTGAAGTGTCGTTCGGGTGAAAGATCCGGCGTTGTTGGTGGGCTTCTGGTCCCCGACGAAGACGTATCCCCGACATCGCTGCCATCAGACTGCGATGTCGGGGATACGTCTTCGGGTGCGCGATGGTCTCGACGATCCCGTTGGCGCGCTGCCCGATGTTGTTGGCAGCGCGTGTTCCTCTTCGGGGGTGGTGTGGAGTGATCCAATTTTTTGCCTCTCCTCAAAGAGTGAGGCGGTGTGTGGTTCAGGTGGTGTGTGCCTGCGCGGCGCTTTCGCGCAGCGGTGCAACGGCGGTGATTCCGCGGCGGGCGCATGCTCAGATGCGCCGCCTGCTAAGTCGACGCGTCCCGCCGCACGCGTAGTGACGCGTTGCGGCTGCGGCCGGCGCGGCGAACGCAGCTGGCACGCCGCGTTGAAGGGCGATCGGTCGGTACTCGGGCGTGAATAAATTCCGCTCCACTAATACTCTTGCTGACGGCAGGGAGGGGACGATCCGGTGGCCTGTGGGGCGGAGGGGGAGAAACCTCGTCACCCGATATGGCATCGACGTCTTCTTCTGATGGTCTTCCACGTCTTCGCAATTGGGCAGAGACCGCGGCGCAATGATTCCGGAACGCTTCTTCAAGTGAGGCGCCCGGCGATGCAACCGACTAGTATGCCCACAACGGTTGCACAATTTGTGACGGTAAACTACCGCCAACGATACGATACGAAGGCGGCTTGTCGGAGTAGCCGCACTTTTGTTAAAACAAAAGCGGGTACCCTGACAAAAAGTAAGCAGTGACCCCTCGAGCTCGGGTTGCTTCTCGACGAAAGTCAAGGTAGATCGGGGCAGGAGACGCTTAAATAACGAGCAGATCGGTCGTCCTGTTTTTAATTCATTATGGTGCAGTCAAGAATTTGACACATAACAATAAAGGTGTAATATTGAATAATAATAATATTGAACTGTGGTAGGGTCATACCGCAGCTACTGTTAAATGAGCCGACTCGAACCTTGTTAGTACCACAACTTATTTGAATACGAGTCTTTGAAAACTTTTTCCAAAATTAAAAGTTCGTATCATATTATTGTTCGGTGTTCTATCAAAGAAGAACATATTAACTGAATAATAAACTCATTTGCATATTATAAATAGAAAATTAATTTTTCTTACAGTAATTGACTTCTAAGGCAATATGTCATTTTTTTAACATCAGCTTTACTACATATACCGACTATTTATAATTCGGCTAAATCTAAAATTATCGTGTAACCAAATACATAAAATAAAACATTCTTGCGTTCATTCGTTACTTAAATTGAAAAACAAATTTACAAATGCAGAACTTTTTTACAATATAATATTTGAATGTTTGTTTTTGAGTGATGTACGAGGGGTGATCAATAAGTAATAATAATCGAGTATTTCTAGAACGCTCAAAAAGCCAAATAATTATTTTTTTTGCTTACTTATATATCCATCACAATTTCAAAACAATTGTATAAATAGGACACCATTAACGGGAGATTGAAGGGTGACCGTAAGACATGTAGTTGAGGTCACAGGGATCTCATATAGCAGCGTTCAAAAAATCATTATCAATGAATTGCATATGAAGAAGGTGTCTGCGCGTTAGGTGCCGAGAATATTAACCGACAAGCAAAAAAAGGAACGAGTCGACATTTCGAGAGTGAATCTTCACAAGTTCCAGGCCTTTTGGGAGGGTCAAGACAAAGATTTTTTTCAAAGGGAATCATGGGTTAAGAAAAAAGATACACTAAATGTATTAACTTGTTAGGAGACAATGTTGAAAAATAAAATACTTTTTTTAATCTAATAATTCTGTTTCATATTGATTATCATTACTTATTGATCACCCCTCGTATCTTAGAAACGGTTTAATTTTAAAAGTAGTCTTTCATAAAGTAACGTTAAGAGTTCAAAAAAGTGTTGAAATTAGATATAACATTTAAACTTTACTTAAGTTTCAATTTGACGAGTGAGACTAGTGTATTTGGGTGGAGATACGGTGGACGAGTCTGACTTGTCATCTGAATTTAAGAAGCAGGCGATGATCGCAACCGATTTTCTGGCGCATGTTTATGATATTTTAAGTTTTAAATAAAATTAAATCCACTTATCTTTATTACTACCCCTGTTTTGTCTCCGTCCTATGAACTTAAAAACTTCAAACAATTCAGTACTCAAAGAGTTAACGTATAAAAAATGATTCTGTCAATTGCAGGCATATAAAATGTTACATTGATTTGTCTGTAATGGTTCTGCTCCACTTTGGTGGGAAGAGGAACATCTGTTGCGATATTGCTATAACGTAGATTTTTTCGTTCTAACTTTAATTCATCTATTTTGTTTAACAGTCATTTAGATTTAATTAAAAGAAAATTATTATTTTCTTTTCGATATAGGTATGGTAATTATGCAATAGGCACTTAATACTTTATAGAAAAAATCTTAATAAAACTAAATACAGCTTTTGGGAACAATTATATCTTTTGGTAGGCGGTGTATTATTTATTTAAAAAAATGTTCTAGAATTTTATATAATACAATAGCAACCTTTTATCACCGGGATGTAGTATGACTTCTTCGTATAATTTTAATTGATTTGTGCCATACATTATTTGCGTTACGTAAGTACATCTAAAGAAATATCAATAAATGTTTTATCGATGTATACCTTTAACATAAAAATTAAAGCATATTTGGATCGGTTTAGTAATTCCTGAGATATTTGCCTAAAACAACAAGACTACTGAGGTGAAAGCTATTATAACTAAAATGTTTACGGACAACTTGAACTTAACATCATCAATAAAAGTAATAATACATTTGATTACTCTTGTTTTATTTTTAATATCTGAAGAAATATATTAATTTTATATTTATTTTCATATTATATTTTTTTCCCTTTTCTTTTATAGAGTAGGCTGACAAAAGAGGAAGCGGCTAGTCTGATGGTAAGCGATCATCGCCGCCCATGGACATTTGCAACACAACTTGCAAATGCGTTGCCAGACTTTAAGGGGGGAATTTTTGAAAAAAGTAGGGAGGAGGAGTGAGAAAAAAGGGATTATGGTAGGGGAGAAGGGAGGAGAAGAGCAGTGGAAGAGAGGTTTACAGGTGGAATAAACGAAGCGGGAGGAAGGGAGGTGATGAAGGGGGTGGGCCACTCACGCACCAAACGAAACTCGAAAGCGAAAACACTTCCACTTTATGCCGATTTTCTGTGAGGTCGTGGTACTTGTCCGGTTCGAGCCGGCTCATTCAGCAGCGGGAGCAGCAGCGTGGCTCTACCACCATATTTCATTTAAAACTGTTCTAATTAGCTAAAGCTAAACTAAATATAATCACATTGTCATTAGCTAAATGTAATCTGTGTAAAAACTGATTTTTTTGTTATTATGGTTTTATAAAATTAACTTTTTAGCTTCTTGGAGCGCACTATGATGTGATTTTTCAAGAAATTGTTTCCTCAATCCTTCTTATTATTTTCTTCTAACAACACCGTAAATGTTACAAAAATTACCCGATTTTAAGCTCGTTGCATGAAAACTTGACCCATATTTCAAGTTAGTTATTGATCGTCCTCCTAGTAAAGGCCACTTGCATCAGCTGTCATGCATATGGTAGCTTTCTTACCTAATTGCCCTTAAGTCGCGTTTTTTACCAAAGGCGAAATGCAATAAGAATATTTAGTATAACTTTTAAATCTAGTCTTAACCGTACCACCATTATATCACTGCCTAAATTAAGTGGTCGTTAAATAACATAAACTGAACAATAATTACAAAGGCATTCATCCCCGGCGAGCATCCTCAAACTAGATCTACAACGATGAACGCATGGGGAAAAACAAAACATATAATTTTCCATATTATAAAACTATATATAATGAAACATGATCTATAGATAATACAAAAATGCTAACGGCTAATTGTATATTATAATATTTGAAAATATTCAAACTCTAACATTAGCCAGAAGAAAGGAGTGATGTTTGGAAGCTATGTTTTTGGGATTACAAGTTTCATAGAATTAATAATATGAATGCTTCCATACACTATAATAGTGACGCGTGAATGCAAAGATACATTATTTTTTTAATCTTTGTTGTAAAAATCTTAAAAGAAGCAAAAAAAAAAAGATTAAATAGGGCAGACTCATTGCCTTGTTTAATGTTATCTTAGTATACCCATGGCATGGAGGTAAATGTTTGACATATGAAATATACATATTGACACTCGAATTGATGCTCGAACTCTGCATAACATACATTAGCATATGGCCAGCATGGAAAACTGATTAGAATGTCCAAAGAAAAATTCCTTTCGAAACCTTTCTCTGACAGCAGTCATATCGACGATGCCGAGCAAAGATTCAGCATGGAGGACCGTAGCTGATTTCTGTGAGGCTATGATACTCCAGAAGAGCTGTTTTGTGAGATCTGGAGAAAGCTGATTCTGCTCGAAGACGGGGCTACCGACGGGAAGTTGCCCATCTTCATGACTCCTCTTAGTGGTGTTCTACCAGAAACGGGGCCGAAGAGGTCGCGAGCAATCAAGATGCAGACCTCAAATACCCTATAATGCGTTATATTTATTACCCTATAATGGTAACTTGTGCGTGGTCTTAGGCGACTGATGTAGCAGTGGGGGTGCCAAGATTGAAAGATCTATCTAGGTCATGTGTAGGAGGGGCCTTGGTTGTGTTTCGAACGGAGACCTGTGTGTGACCCTCATTAAAAGGACCAATTTTAGTCGATGTGAGACCGACACGTAAGGCGCCGGGTATCCATGATCAAAATCGTAATAATAAAATAAAGAATATTCGCAATAATTAAAGAAAGAGTTTGAATAATACCTTGTTAAGAGCTTCCAAAGTAGTAGAACTGAACGGTAAAAAGAAGAAACTGAATTGTGTTTATGTATGTATAACTTTTTAGATTATCTGTAGAACGAAAAACTTTTTCATTGTTTAGTGAAAGGAAATTAAATTTATTTGATGATGATATGAAGAGGCCAAATCGTTTAGATTTCAGAAGGGAACCAGCAAAATTTTAGATTTATGCTTTTGTGTAGCAGTGAGTTATTTAAGATGAGATAGATAAGAAGTGACATAAGCGCACTTACGAAAGTCAAAAAATATCCGACTCAACTATTGTATACTGTACTACAAACTTGTTAAGGTGTTCATTGTTCAAGTAAAACATAAAACCGAGCAAAAAGTAAAATGAGGAATAATAGAATAAACTTTTTTTTTATGTAGCAGGCTGACAAACGAACAAGCGGTTCACTTGATGTTAAGCGATTACCGCCGCCCATGGACATTTGCAACATTACTGAACTTGCAAATGCGTTGCCAGTCTTTAAAGGGGTAAATTTTAAGAGAGGGAGGGAGGATGATCGAGGGGGGAAAGGGAGAAGGAGGTGCGGGAACAAGAGTGAGAGAAGGAATAAGGGGAGGGAGGGCATGGGCCACCGGCCACCTCACCGGACGAAATGCGAAAGCAACAACACTTCCACTTCACGCCGATTCATTTAAATAAAAATGCAAATAATACTGCATTGTAATTGTAGGACGGCCCACAGTAACGTTTTTTTCAATAATTATTTAAGGGTTAGGGATATTTGTGGCTTCTGTTTTAGTGACCTTTTTTCGTGAAATATTAATTGCCATAATAAAATAAAATAAGCACAAAAAAAATATGTTAAGTTATTTTCTCAAACTAGTAGTTTTTTTATATTCAAATCTTTAATTTGGTTCCGCGACCAACTCGTTTCTGTTTAGACTCAGATTTGTTTTGGAGCAATCAATTCATTTGCAGCCCTTAAAGTCATGACATTTGATAATTTACATACCGTTGTAACCGTCGTAGGCGTCCGACGTCAAAAAAGTGATAGGCCAACTAATTTATTTGGTAACGAATTTAGTGATGTCATAAAAGTCCAATGCAGTTGTTAGTTATAGATAAGCGTGGACAAATCTGCACACATATGTATATAAAAAACTACAAGTAATTAAAAATAGTACATTTGTTTGGGAAATCTATTTAGATTATCTTATTCAGATACTTTGTAATTCTAATATCCTTGTTTTAACTGATCGTTGTTTAAGGGTTTCCAAAATATCTTTTATGACAATTAATTTCAAATATCTCTGCTGCGTGTTAATGTAAATTGTTAAAAAAAAAACAAATTAATTCATAAATTGATCGTGTCTTGTTAAATTAAGTAATACTCGTTCAAAAGGAAAGTAAAAAAAGTGATTTGTGACGAGCGTTTATTGAGCTATTTCTGTAAAACACTGCATGTTTTCTTTCGACGTTTTATTGTAACAAAAATATGTTTACAAATAAAAAAAAGTCGACTTCATTTTGTGGCAACAGGAAATCGATAAACAATCGAGTTCGTAGTCATTTGAATTGATTAAACTCATGGAAGTATTTATTTTATTATCTATCAACGCGATGTTACAAGTTATTCGCCCTGTATTTTTTTTATTCGAAGTAAAATATCGATTTGCGTATTCTTTTGCAAAATACAAAATTAGTTCTTAACTATCATGCTTATGAGTAAGACGTCATTCCTGGCGCGTCTTTCAATAATTGCAAAAACCTCTAAGGTAAGGTATCACTGTTAAACCAGTTGTTCTACTGAAAAGCACCATTGTGTCCCGGTTAAAGGGCATTCAGGGTAATTGCTGGTCATAAAGATATTCTACTTAAATCTCCTGGAAAAGAGCGCAACGCAGTTTTAAGTACGTTGTATGTGACACTATTTAGAAAGAACTTTATTATGAGAACTTTTAGATGATCTCAAAATAGCCAGAGCCTGCACAATGGTAACCAGAACTGACGTACACACTTATTTGTTTTAAACGCATATCTATATCGATAATTAACACACAGACACAGAGCAAGATACCTTTGCACATCGCACATATATTTTGTCCCGGGCGGGAATCGAATCCACGACCTTTGGCTTCGCAGTCAGTAGCGCTAACCACTACACCAACGGGCCGAACATTTCCTTATGGACAGGCGTGTCGCTTACCATCAGGCACATGACATGCACACCTCGTCACTCTATCTCTTAGAAGTGCCCATCACCTTGGCTCCGTTGTCTGGGTGCGCAATTTGTAATATATGATGTACTATACTGATGATTCTAGGGGGCGGAACCTTGTCCACGCAATTGTGTGATGGCCCTTTAAAGAGGATCATCAGTGCGCGCTTCCTACCATTGAACATACCGGTGTGTTCGTGGTTTGTTTGTTCGTGGTTTGTTTGTTCGTGGTTGATGAGGTAGTAAAGTGAATGGTAATGTTTTTCAAAGATATTACTGAGCATAGAATCGGCGTAAAGTGGAAGTGATTTTGCTTCATGTTTCGTCCGGTGAGTGAGATAGCCGATGGCCCGCTCCCTCCCCTTCCTTCTCTCCCTCTCTCACTCCCTTTCCTATCGCTTTCTTCATTCCCTTCCCTTTTCTTCTCCCTCTCTCCTCCTCCCTTAAATGCTGGCAACGCATTTGCGAGTTTTATAATGCTGCAAATGTCCATGGGCGGTGGTGATCACTTACTATCAGGTGAACTGTTTGCTCGTTTGTCAGCCTAATCCATTAAAACAAAAAAAAGGACCGTAGAATAGAGTCCTTCTTTCGCCTAAAAACAAAGACTTATTCGAGAAAAATCTCGACAGTGGAGAGAAATTACTCGAAATTAATGGTACCGGCCGGAAATGGAATTATGGCCACCGCAGCATGGTCGGGTCTCTGATTAAGTCTTAGTGTGACATAAGTATCTAATATAGTATTTAGTTTGTTAGCTAAGTGATCGCTTTAAAACTTGTCATTCTCAGAAAAGATGTCTGGTTAATTTAATTCGTACATCGATTTGCTGGCAACACATGAAATAACATTATCCGCTGGGTACAATTTTTAACTGAAACCGAAAAGAAAGTATGTAGCAAGTCGTTAATTTAGTCGTATCAACAAGTTAAGAATAACAGATTGTTCTATCATACCTGTAAACCTATTGCTTGTACTATTCATAAGATAGCAAAAAACGACACGACACATTCGCTGCAGCTTGTGAGGGGTTTCGAAAGAATTTACTAATAAATAAATCTAAACATTGAACCTTGACTTAATAAATGACCCTTAAATGGATTAGCTCCAATATCAGGGCTAAATGTTGGCCAGTAAGCCAATTAACAAAAGGTTACGTTTGCACTTTTTAAAACATTCGATTAGATTGATCGCGTGCAGGCGCGGATCCAGCCCTCAAAAAAGGTTGTGGGCACAGCCACACAAAAGTCGGCCCAATGCGAGTTGGAGTACGAACCTGCTCATGAACAATCATGGACTTACTTACGTTTTGAACTATTTTTTGAGTTATTTTCGATCTTCAAATGATAACATTAATCAATGTTAGTCAAAAACTAAATTATACATCATTTTACATCAAATAACTTTATCAAAAACGAATAACATGTCCGGACTTCACACGAGTGGACATTTATTTTTATTGTTTATTTTACTGTGTGAGACTTTACCAGTTAGGTACAACTGGTGAATTGGGGTTGTGGGCATGCCCACTGTGCCCACAACGGTGGATCCGCGCCTGATCGCGTGACGTTATCAATGTAGGTTATGGCTTTGTAAGAAGCATAGAATTTTACCTCAGTATTGAAAGACCATAACAAAAATCTTATTCCTTCGTAAACAAAGACCATTTCTTCAACTTGTAATTTTTTCTTAGGTTTTTATTCATCGTAAATAGTCAGGTAAGTTTTTTTTTTAAATAGCATTGCTGTAAAATTCACGAAGTCTATTATGGTTATTACAGGAAAACTATTTCATAATGAGTTCAGAAAGCCCTTAGTGATAATTTATAAATAAATAAATATCAAGGGCAGGTCCTGTACTATGGTAAACAGATGACTGATATGCATACGTGATTGCATATTTAATGGAAAACTTATATAGATTGTTAACAACCAGACATAGGACGAACACTGCTCATCGCACAAAGATATTGTCCTGAGTGAGAATCGAAGCCATGACATTTGGCATTGCAGGCAGAAGCACTAACCATTGCACCGACGGGCTTCTATAATGATCTATTACATTACCATAAGTGGTATTAGCAATAACTAAATAGTACTAATGTATGATGTGCATAAATACATTACAGTATAATTTCATTAGTGGAAGCCGTATAACCTTGGAAAATAAGGGCTGAAGGCTCTTTTTACCAAAAAGTTGCAGATTTCTTATGTCGGTCACCGGTATCCAATAACCGGTATAAACTGGTTTATTAACGGAGTACAAACCTTTTCATTTTTTCCTTTCGGAATGAAGGTCATTGCTGAAATTCTTATTTCTTGCCAATGTCACTAATTATATCAATAATCTCGTCCTCAGTTTCGATACTCACATATATAATAATAATTTGCGATGAACGGCATGATTTTTTTCCGCGCTATAGATTTTGGCGAAAATTGATTAAATGACATAAAAAATAACACTATGTAAAAAGTCTTCAGTCTACTCCAATCTACTTTTGAAAGAGGCTTTTTAACTTCTTGTCTGGAGTCCTCTATCGGAGAACATTAACAAACAAACAGAAACTTGTGTTCTTAAGTAGTTTGGTGACTATTCAAATTAAAGGTAAAAAAACCTTATTTGTGGATTCATGTCACACTTGCGGATTGATATAGCGTCTAATTTAAATGTATAAATATTTCGTACACTACAAAACGCAATAACAGGAAAATGTTAAGACTGTCTGTAGACGTCAAAATAACTAAATAAATGTACACATAATAGAGATAGCCTGTTCCATTACTAACGCTGTTACGCATTCGAAACATCGGTAATTTAGGACGCAGATAAAACGCGAAATAATCTGTAAATTTGTTTCGTTTAGTTATATTAAAGATAGGTTTTATAAGGATATAATAGAGTAACAATATCTTTATTCAATACTATGATTTACTTGGGGCCTCGTCTGCGTGAATTCAGAGTATTTATCATTTGTCATCAGACCGAATACCGATAACTACTTAGGCTTAAAATGGAAGTGTTTTTGTTTCCGCGTTTTGTCCGGTGAGTGAGCTGGCCGGTAGCTCATTTCTCCCTCCCCCTCCACCCTTTCACTCTCCTCTCTACCTTTTCCTCCATCTCCGAGAAAGCGGAAACGGTCCCCCATTTGCTCCCGCTCTCCTCTTCCCTCCCTCACACTCCTCCTCCATCCCTCTATCAAAAATTCCCCTCCTTAATGGCTGGCAATTTGCTAGTTCTGTAATGTTGCATGTTGCATGGGCGGCGGTGATCAATTAACGTCAAGTAGCCGAAAAAAAAGACATGTTTTTGGGTTACCCAGCGCTGTTGAATTCGACTTCTTACCACTTCATTACTGACCTGGTAAATAAATAAACCATCGTAATTAAGAAATACGGCTCACATAATGCTAAACTAAATGAATTTGTTACTTACCGCGCAAAAATTTACTTAATTGTTATAAAATACTGCATTATTAGTGCCACTACTACGCTTAGTCTTGTTGCTAAACCGGTCTAAGCGACAAGTTAATGTTGCAGATAAATTTTATTTTATTTTAAGTGTTTTTGCTTCCGCGTTTCGTCCGGTCAGTGAGGTAGCCGGTTTTCCATTCCCCTCAGCCCCATTCCTCCCTCTCTCATTCCCCTCCTTACCTC
>DWHO01003791.1:0-11645 GCA_018247575.1 Eurytides lysithous rurik | reverse complement strand
TTACTTTTGCTGACAAGGGGGATGGGGGGGTAAATAATTGTAATAAATCTGCTTACGTAATACTTGAACGGCCCCTAAGGGTAATGAGCGAAGAGTCGTGGATTTGGAGTTTTTGGACAAGACAGTCTTTTGTTGACCTGTACTGCTTACCACCATACATGGTGCAGATGTTAAGCTATTGGCTTCGGCGTCGTAGGTCGTGGGTTCGTATCCCACCCGGGGCAAATATTTGTACGATCTACAAATATTTGTTTCGGATGTGGGCGTTTTTCCGCGTAAGATTTATGTATTAAAAACGCCCTTATAACATGCATATGCACAGGGCATTTCTGTCTTGCTATAGAGGCAGCGTTTTTAAAGACAAAAAAAAGAAAGAAATTAGTTTTTTGTATGAAATAATTGGATACACAACGATTAAGTCGTTCGGGTTACGAATGAGTTTTACACTCGTACTTTAATAATATAATAATGGCTGCCGTACAGTCAAATGAAATGGTGCTTACGTACATCGCGTTTATATTTCAGCTGTTGCCGACTGTAGCAGCGAGTTTTAGACGTCCTACTTTCAGTGCAAACACCAATTGGCAATGCGACATTCCGCATACAAGACCTCGAAGTATAATCGCGAGGACGATTAATTTTAACCAAAAATGTGCCTTGATATCTTGGGAGAGAGTTGTTTTCGCTTTAAAGAAAACTCGAGAATGCTTTTGTCGATGAGTCAAAGGAAATTGTGCTTAAATTTCTCACGATAAGGGGTGATTTGATCTATCCACTTAAATAGGCGTCTGTTAACGGCTTATCTACAGCATATTGGTAACAGTACAAAGGAATTGTAACCTAAATCTGCTACTCATAATGCACATATCGAACTGTCAATAAAATGCTATACACGTGTTCAATGACTTGTGGAAATTCGCTTCAGCAAAAGTAGGTTTTACGTATGCGTGTTAAAGTCGGTTATATGTGTGAAGTTATTATTTGTACGGACGTTTGTTTGGTTGTTGACCAGTGGATGTTTGTTTGCTTGAGCAAATATGGATTTTGTTTGTATGCATTAAAGTGCAGATTCGTTTGTGTTGTTGAAATTACTACTTACGGTAGAGCATCGTCGAACGGTCCGCAAGTGTAACGGTGTACGGACATACAAAGGGGTTTGTTTTTTCACTCTTTTCTTTAACAATCGGTTAACAGATGCGTCTGTTTAGTCAGCTTTTCACCGAACGCTTTCGGTTTCCTAGCAGCGATCGTTGTGAGATATTTTGTGGTTTGGTGCAACGATTCAGACCGGAAGGAACTTTGAAAGGAACGGATGCCTGGAAGTCATTGTTCTAATGCTAATAAATATTGTTAATATGTATATAGGCTGATATGCGAGAAAAACAATTTGGTCTAGGTAGAAGTTCGTACGTTTATAAAAGTTTAATATTATTTAATATTATTCACGGTGGTAGAGCCACGCAGCTGTTCTCGCTGCTGAATGGGCTGGCTTGAACCGGATTAGTACCACGGCCTCACAGAAAATCAGCGTGAAGTGGAAGTGTTTTTGATTCCGCATTACGTCCGGTGAGTGAGGTGGCCGGTGGCCTATCCCCTCCCTCCCCTCATTTCTTCTTTCACTCTTGTTTCCGCTCCTCCTCCTCCCTTTCCCCCTCGATCATACTCCCTCCCTCTCTTAAATATTTACCCCCTTAAAGACTGGCAACGCATTTGCAAGTTTAGTAGTGTTACAAATGTCCATGGGCGGCGGTAATCGCTTACCATCAGGTGATCCGCTTGCTCGTTTGTCAGCCTACTACATAAAAAAAACAAAAGACTTTGGTAAATAAACTATTTACGTCCCTGCGGTCAAATTGCCTTCACGACGACCAAACTTCACAAAGGGATTTAACCATACAGAAGATTTTATTGTTAGCTTACACGCACACACAGGACTCTTCCTTTACTCCCATAGCCCGATGAGACGGATGGATATCTGAGATCAGGCACAAGAGTGTGATATTAAACCGACCGTTTAGTAACGGCTCCTCGAAGTCACCACTAGATGGCGTCAATAAGCAGGGACTTTATAACGTTCCTATGCGATGCAAGGATCATATTCCGGTAATAATGCTTTTATTTTTTTATGGAGTAGGCTGACGAACGATCAAGCGGTTCACCCGATGGTAAGCGATCACCGCCACCTGTGGACATTTCCAACAGAACTTGCAAATGCGTTACCAGCCTTTAAGAGGGGGAGTTTTTGAGAGAGAAAGGGAGGGAGGGGGGAGTAAGATGGAGGGATTATGGTAAGGTTGGAGAGGAGGAGAGGGGCGGAAGGGAGAAAATGGTGGGAGATGGGCCACCGGCCACCTCACTCACCGGACGTAAAGCGAAAGTATAAGCACTTCCACTTGAAGTGGAAGTGTTTTTGATTCCGTACTTCGGGCGGTCGCCCATCCCCTCCCTCCCGTTATTCCTGCTCTCACTCTTGTTCCGCTCCTCCTCCTCCCTTTCCCCGTCGATCATCCTCCCTGCCTCTCTTAAAATTTACCCCCTTAAGGACTGGTAACGCATTTGCAAGTTTAGCATTGTTGCAAATGTCCATGGGCGGCGGTAATTGCTTACCATCATACATACATATCTTTAAAAAAAAAACTTCCACTTTACGCCGATTTTCTGTAAGGTCATGGTACTTATCCGGTGCCTAATGGGCCGCCATTCAGCAGCGGGAGCAGCTGCGTGGCTCTACCACCGCAAAATTGTTATCTATGTACGTTTATAAATGTTTATAGATATCCTATTTATATATCTCCCCATTATACACTTTTATGTTCACCTGCCCAATTCGTCCTACACCAACTGAAAGTCTACTGGTAGAAAATGCCATCGCCCTTAAGTCCACCTCAATACTTATTTTGTACATAAAGACTAAATAGATAAATAAAGTTTAATATAAATACCGTTCAAGGCCGAATTGTAAAAGCTTGCGTCTTTCGAATGTTAATAAGAATACGTTCGCCTTTAAACCAATTCGGCGCGCCGTCTGAGGATGCACCTGCGGCCGCCGAGTTCAGGGGCCGATTCGAACACGCGACCCCGAGGCACGCGAGCCGCCCACGGCAAGGACGGCACGCCCGGTGTTTGTACCGAGCGGCCTTTGGCTAACCACCGGCGGTTTATGGCAGCCTGGTACTTTGCGTTTCGTTATTTTGTCTGTGGATGATTTTTTAATTGAATTTCACGACTCCGTAACAACTGGAAGAAATATTTCTCTGTATTTCTTCCAGTAAACAAACTTCTTCTATTTATTTATTATTCCTCTGTTGGTTTTTTGTACAAGCGGTTTTTTGGTCCCGCTAACCACCGGCGGTTATGGCAGCCTGGTACTTTGCGTTTCGTTATTTTGTCTGTGGATGATTTTTTAATTAAATTTCACACGACTCCGTGATAAATAAATAATATTTTTCTGTATTTCTCCTACTAAAGCTATTCCTACCTATTTTTTCTACATAGTTTTTTGGCCTCGCTAACCACTGGCGATTTATGGCAGCCTGGCATTTCATCAGTAGATGATTTTTAATTGAAATTCTTTACCGTAATATAAAATTATATTTTTCTGTATTTCATCCAGTTCAACAAACTTCTTCTCTTATTCCTCTTTGTTTGTACAAGCAGCTTTTTGGCCTAGCTAACCCACTGCCAGTTTATGGCAGCCTGGTACTTTGCGTTTCGTTATTTTGTCTATGGACGATTTTTTAATTGAATTTCAATGACGTGATAAATAAATATATAAATTATATTTTCTTGCATTTTCTTCTTCTAACTGTTTTTGTTATGCCTCTGTTTGTTTGTACGCGGTTCTTTGGCTGCCATAACTACTGGCGAAGTCTAGTATTATCCGGCCAGCCTGGAAGCCTGTTTTGTTTGGGTTTTGATATAGCCTGTGTGTGCTATGTTTAGTTTTATGGCGGCCTGGTACTTGAGTTTTGTTATCTTAAAGATCGTTTTTCATATGCTTGTATGTATGTACATATCGGCGCTGGGAAGCAAAGACGTAGTAAACGACACATGGAGTAATTTTTTTTTAATTACATTGTTAAATTAAGTCCATTTAATATTATAATAAATAAAAAAGTAATTTTCTTTCAAAATCACATTATTTTATTCTATACGTATTGGGGAATTTGAACACACATAAAATCGTTTTTAAATAATTATTTTGTAAATGAGTGTTTTTTTTATTTACAAAATTTTGTTTGCTAGAACAGTTTTCGGAGATACAATACTAATAACGTTTATGAGAGCCTGGTACTTTTGAATTCGTACCTTCATATAAAATGTTCGAAATAATTTTTCAAGGCGTTTTTGAAATAAATAAAACTAAACTCCTCACACTATCCTATCGTAAGTAAGTAAACGAATTTAATGATAGTTAAAGTAAGATAATTTATTTATACAAAAACATTAATGACTAGTTTGGCTCAGATGCTAAGCCTTGGGTATCGGTTTCGCGGATCGTGGGTTCGATTCCCATCTGGGGCAAAAAATTGTATGACTGCTCCGGATGTATTGATCTGTCCATGTTAAATTTATGTATGGCATTATTATTTCTTATGTCATCCTGGTAGTTTGACTCTTGTCTCGATTCACATACTGAGAATTATTAATCTTAGATTTATTTTCCTTTTATAATCCTAGGTTAAATTTTTAATAAAAAGACTTGTACTGCCGAGTATGTTTGGTTTTCGGTCTAATTTGATTCCCTTATAATACAAGTTATTTCTATCTTACAATAGATGCCCCTTTTAGAACAATAGTGCGCGTTTTAAAAAGTAACAATGACTGAATAATAATAATATCATGGGACATCTCACACATTGTCATCTGATCCATCTGATAAAAAAAAAGAAAGAAAAAAAAATCCCAAACTAGGCAGAGCCTGTACTATGGTAATCAGACAACTGATATACATACTTATATATTTTTTTAAATATATACTTATATAGATAGTTAACACCCAGACACAGAACAAATACCTATGCTCATAGCACAAATATTTTGTCCTAGGTGGGAATCGAACCCACGACCTTTGGCTTTGTAGTCAGGATCACTAACCACTACACCAACGGGCCAATCAAGATACATGACATCACAGGGTAACATCGATTTAGCGATTTTGTAGCGACATCGAATCCCAGCATTTTTTGTTGTTTTACGACTTTCGAATATCTCACGTGCATTGTCAGGTTAAAATTTGAACCATCTCATGACTACATATAATTACCACGATGATAAGTAATGCTTAACATTTTATGCCTACATCCACTTCGTTAAGTTTAATAAATACATGTGCGTGTATGGATCACAGGTTGCTAAATTTTGCAAGACTGATTGTCACTTTGATTCTTAACTTCTCTTCTTATTTTTATGAAAAAAACTTTATTTAAGTTTTTGTATATTAATATATTTGTTTATGTTGGTTTCATTAAACACTTTGAATTGAAAATAATATTAGGAAGAATATAAAGGGGTATATATAAATTGTGATAAATAAAGATTCATTTGTTTCGTTATCGTGAATTTTCGCAGTGTTTTAAAGATAAAGTGGTTGTAAGATGACTTGTAGAGCCATTTACCATATTCCATTATTTGATGTCAAAAAGGGGCTAACGGGTGTGTCAGCTCAAGGTGGGTCTTCAAGCGACCTCCATACGGATTAACGGATTTCGCATTCTTTGTTTGGTTTTATATTCCTTTCTTTTTGTATGGTATCGATATCGCCTAGCGAATGCAGTAACTAAAGGGTAGCTAAATCATCAGGAAATCATGGGCAGTGAACTTTATTGCAAGCAATATAATTAGCTGCTAATGTTTTATTTGTTTCAAATGCCGAACCATAGACATCGTTTTCGGTGTAAACAGTAGAAGTTTTTTAGTGTCTATCAACAATTTAGCGATTTCTACAAATAATATTAAATTATACTTGATCGTGGTTCTATTGCCATTTTATAATCGTTTAATATCATAAAGGTTTTTTATAGATGGAGATAGATCGGGCATGTTCGAAGTTTTAAACTTTTGTATACTCTGATTTAAATTCGAAAATCTTTTTTTAAATCAGCTGTTTCAATCAGATCCTCTGTTATATCAATATCACTAAATACCTTCTAAATATTTGTCCACAGTTTTAAGTCGATCTCTCTCTGAAATTCTGGAAAATGTCTTTCATCGCTTGCAATGTATATCACTCGATACCTAAATAAATGGCAATGTAAACAACAATTTTTAGCGAGGATTGTTTTTTAAAGACAGTTTAAAGTTTCTCGAGAAAAGCAATTATTATTTGTAGGAAAACATTGTACGCGGTGTATTGTCAATATACCGTCAAACCAAAAACTTCACAATTGTACATTCTATAGATTTTGAATTAGCTTTTTTGGTTATATAGATTAGAAAAATTTATTAGTTCGGTGTCAGCTGCCTGATTATAAAGTGGTGTCTATTAATGTAAATTAATAAACACCACTGGTGACCGATGATGTGACTCGTTTAACGCTGTTACTCAGAATTTGGCTTCGGTGTCATGAGGCGTGGGTTCCATTCCCAATAGGGGTATGAAAAATATGAATATGTAAATATTCATATTAACGAGGGATGAGGCAAACGCTGTTATAACAAGATGCATTAGTACATTAAAATAAAGGCAGATTTTTTTGTTAACGAAAGAAAGAAGGTTTTTGTATTTTAGATTTTATTTTATAGACATTTTAACTTCTTAAGTTAAGACGGGATAGAGTAAATTTTTCAAATTTGTTTTTAATAAAAAACTCAAAGCCTTAACATTGCAAACCTATTTGCCTAATATTCGTACATCGTACTTGGTTTCGATATGAGCGGGCAAGCCGTGTAATGCGAAAGCCGTCGTAAGCCGGACGGGGATCACCTTACCCAGTTGGCGGTCTTCGTGGGCGGTAGTGGACATTGGTCGAGGCGCAAAATTGTTCTCCGAATCGCGAGGAATGCGCGTACACTCGTCACACTCTATGTATAACTGCGCGACGATGTAGTACGGGCGCTGCTCGCTACGCGGAACGCGGTGCGTTGACTCAGCGAGCTGAAATCTCAACAACTCATGTCTAGATCTAAAAATAGCGTGGAGTGTGCGAAAAAACGACGGACCGACGGCGTATACCGGAATTGGTGTTCCGTCGTCGCCGGTCTGCCAACGTCATGTCGTGAATTTATGATTTGTTTGTTTCGTTTTTTTTTCTTTAACGCGACCTATCCTTTGTGAGTTATTCTATTCTTAATTTACAATTTATTATTCTTAGTTGTTTATTTAACGTTTTATTGCACCTATTCGCAAATTTTCAGTTAGCAAGTATTTTGCAAATCTTAATATCTGATTGCTTCTGTAATAGATAAACCAACAAACTCAATTCTGCAATTATGATATTGGAAGATATTTATTTAAAGTTTTACAATCAATTCTATTGTGTATAGGCTGGCTTAATGCCTTAAACGATGAACTGTCTAGCACTTTGCCTATGAGTAATAAGATCTAAAATAAATAGAAGCATTGGGGACACGTCATTTTTTCATAAAACAGACGTCAAATGTCAAACTTCAATTTCTCTTTATAAAATAAAAAGGAACAAAACAAAATAGAACAATATTTATCTATATCAATAGCGCGATAAACAAATGTGTTTACTTTATCTTCATTATCGTGACATAATACAGTAACCGAATAACCAAGTGTTAGATATAAAAATGAGGTTAGCAAATACGAACGCGACGACTAATCCACACCCTATTTGATTATACGAAAAGGAAAGTAGGTGCTAATACTGACTATCGATATGATAACATTGATGGAAAGTTGTCTTGTACGACGTTGCATAACTAAGTCGGAGGCACCTACTGCGCCCGCCAGTTTTTAATTGTAGTACATTTGGAAAATACGTATCTAAAGTTTCGTTCTTTTTGATCAAAGTTATCGCTTAATGATCAGCGGGGAAAAGTATCTTCGGTGGATTTCGTAATGTTTGAATTGTATGAGGTTGTCCGAGTAAAAGTAAGTAAAAAAAAACCAAATACTGAAATATTTATTATCTTTGGTATGATCAATACTTCAAGTCATTTATTTATACAATAAGTTTTATTACCTAACCTTTTTAAATGTGTACATTTTTTTAATTCGATGTTCTGATGAAATTTTTAAAGACATAGAATGATTTCAATATTGAATTTTAAATTAAGTTTTTCATATGGCAGCTGATTTATTGTAATTATAATTAGTTTTCTCTTAATAAGTAATTACCTATTGGTAAAGTAAAACCAATTTACTAATTGCAAATGTAAAACTTAGGGTATTATATATCAAAACAATTTTTTTTTGTAATTAATACCTGAAGTTTTGACCACTTAACAGATTAGTCCGTAATTTAATCAGTGATCATCAAAATAAAAATCCGATAGAATTTGTAAATTCGTAAGTACAAATAATTTGTTAAGCCACTATGGCTTAACAAATTTTTTGTACTTACGAACTAATAAAGCTACTCTTTAATGACATGTACTAACTAGGTCCATATTCGCGACGACTGGCTAATAATAATAAAAAAAAAACATTGACCAGTTCTTGAAACGACGACTGGATAATAATAATAATAAAAAAGCATTGACAACCTCTTGAAAGTAACTAACGTTACACAATCATAAACTGCTTGGTATATAGCGAAGTTTACAGTTTTTAGACCATTGAAAGACTGTTGGATTTTGTAAAAATAAGTTGGCAACATCGCGCGGTACCAGGATTGCATAAGTCTACGGAGTGACATAAGGCATACGAGCCGCGTATAAATACGCGTTGAATTCGGTCAGGTACGTGATCGAGTTCTTCGTCTGAGCAGACTGGAAGTCTCTCCCCACGTGCACACGGCATACTAACAAGCCTCAACCGAACAACCAACAAATATTATTGCCTAATAGCCCGCGAAATGCTACCATTCATTATAAATTGTTGCCGGCTCGATAGAAAGTATAAACAATATGTTGGCGAAAGCTAACACCGGTGAAATTGATTTATTGCGGCGCGGACGACTCGAGCGGTCGGATGGCTTTTTTGGGAAACACTTGAGTGTATTAACATAACAATTAAGTTAGATTAGGTAACAGTGTTGGGCGCTGTCACCTTTGGAATATTTTTATTCGTACTTCCTGTACACAGGTATTTGTATAAGAAGTATAAGAAGTTAGTTTTGGATCTATTCTATCGAGTTTGGTTTTCTTTAGAATATTAAAAGATATAATTCATATTAATTTAATACAAACATTAAAACATTATAATTGGCTCCTAAATATTTTTTCTTGAAATATGATAACAATTTGTTTCATGTTCTTCTATAGTTTGAATTTTATATCGTTTTTGTAACAAACCCGTTGTGATGTCTTGTCTTTTGACGTACAATCATCTTCATACAGTCTATTATTTGGGTTCGATAAAGATTGATGAGATTACCTAGTTATGTTCGTATTTTGACTATGGAAGTTGTAAGGAAATCGAATGACGGTAAAACTTGATAAGTGCGTATAATCTGAGTTTAGTCATTAACAAGGAAGTATTCGAAAACATTGATTGAAGAGCATTAGTAAGAATGGATGTTTGGTAAAATACGTATCATTATACAGTTACATAAGAAAACAATCAATCACGAGCGCCTGCATCTTGATTATGCGATAAAGCAATGTTTGAAGCACGGGCGCGGCCCACGTTCGCCGCCGGCACCGGCTGCTTTTGGATAAACATCCAGTTCAGTTCAGTGTAATAGCCGAATATAATTCCAAGTGTCGGCGTCCATTACCGCACTGAGGCAACCCCACCGAAACGACATTGTTCGCGGCCACTTTACGAGTTTAGAAGGGGACGTTGCAAATCAGCGGGCATGATATAGACGACACGAGACTGGTAGAATGCGTTTCGGGATCATAGATCGGGAGGCCGGTTAAATGCCAACTGTGTCGTATTTATAGTGCGGATGGTTTCAGCCGCATGCCGCGCGACCGAGTGAGTCACCCGGTCACACGCATGTCGGGACACCCGCAATGCGCACGCTCCGACACACCGACACGCCGATAGACTAACTCGTGTCGGACTAAACAAAACGAACCACTCACGGTCGCACGTGAAACTCTGTAAGGCCCGAGGTCGCAATTATTTTCTAATTACGCTCCGACGAATGTCATCGATATTGACGTGACCGATATCCGACGGCGGGCTTTTCTAGACTTTCGGGTCAGGCTGAACTAGACATTGTTTAGTGAGGAGGTAACCTGTCAAAAGTCGGGCCGGAGAAATTCGTATTAGCATGCGTACTAACTGCAAGCGGGCGTGGATTCGAGAGAAAGTTGCAGTCAGCTTCCTTTATTTTTGTACGGTCAATAAATGCGTGACGATTATACGGTGCACGGCAGGCGGACGAGAGGAGCGCTTTAATTAAGCGAACTGCAGCGACACACGTTAAATTTAAGTCACTCCGGCGACCCCTATTCCAATTATCGCGGTCGAAGTCGCCACCGCATCGACGATTGTAATCAACCGAGTTGATACCTTTAATTAATTACATTCTGTTTTGTCATCTCAGATTCCGTTATTTCGGCTCGCTATCGCTAACCGTATTCCTGAAAAATATAGTCTACCTAACGAGGTGTTCACTTCACCTGTATAATGAGAATGCGTGCATGTTATGTCTGTCAGTAATTAGGTCATACTGATTTAGCCGTAGATAGCAGTGTGCCGATAATATTAATTGTCTCCACACAAAATCAGTCGATTAATTGCTTTATTGAATGCTGAAATAATCGAACTTCTTAATCGCCGAGGACAGATTACGGTGCTCAGGCGTTATTTATTGAGCACGTTCGAAAAAAAAAGACGAAGAAGCATCCAGTTTTCAACATTAGCCCGCGAAAGTTCTCATATCGAGGATCATTTCGTTAGTCTTATTTGAATTTTGGGACACGGGACTGGTTCTTAAGGATACCGATATCCTTAGTACTCGTAATACAAATCAGTAAGTATGTTTGTTGGTTCGTAGTTATTTCTGAGATCGATTACGTACGTACGTACGTAATATAAGATTTTCGCTTATATACAGACAGAACAGTGACTTATCAACAAGAACGCCCATAAATTATTCAAATTGTCGGGAATTAAAATATATATATATATATATTTTATACTGTTTCTATTGTAAGATGTGTTTGTCCCTTTCTATGTTGTAAGAGTAATATTTTGTATAATAGGAGCGTTTTATATACGCATATTTTAAACGGACAAACGCACAGATCCGGAATAGCTATCTGTTGTAGTTCATACAGATGTTTGCCCAGTGTGGGAATTCAACTCGCAGCCTGTTACGGCGAAGCCAAAAGCTTACCAACTGCGCAAAATCAATCATCAAATTAAACATAACAAATAATTATCAATGAAAGCGACGCAATAATTATTAGTAAGTGGGTAAATATAAGCCAAAAACCAAACGCACGATCAAATCCGGTGACACTACCTAGTTATTGTTAGTGATTTATTACATAAATCTTATTATACTGTCCAAGAGCTTCTGGTGGATCAAAATGCGTGGAATATAGTTGATTGACTC
>DWHO01003790.1:0-11645 GCA_018247575.1 Eurytides lysithous rurik | reverse complement strand
TACCTACATAAAATAGGTATATCATATACCTACCTATTTTATGTAGGTAATTTTCGGCAGTTATCTGACGTTAAAATAATTGATGTGAATTTGACCGTCGAGGCGTAAAAAAATATCTGTAAAATTCCAACGCTGACAGTGTAAAATATTCCAACTTTTGCTATTTACTGATTAACTACACAAGGTTTAGTAAACATTTATAGGTAAAAAAAATTATGCATTGAATAGCGATTTATTCAATAAAAAAGTAATAAGTCGCTATGCATTGAATAGTGAATTTTTTATAAGTAAGACTGTTAATTTATATTTCATAACAATTGATATTAACACTGGACAAGTTTCCTAATTACCAAAATTGTCATCTCAGCAATTAAGAAAACTTGACTTGACTAACTCCATGGTTAGTCGTTGATACCTCTGAAATCAAAATAAATCGAGAAAAAATATAGTACATTATTCAGTGCTACAAAAGACTGACAAAAGTAATAAACTTATACAGGATTTAACAATAGCTCCACAAACAAACCGTATAAAACAAAAGGAACACAAAAGAAACTGCACCCACCCATTACTCATTAAAACAACCACCGGATCGATCGTGGAGTGATTAAGAAATAATCCCTCGGATGCGGTGGAAGTGTTCCCGTCAGAAGCAGGTGATAACTGGATCGAGTAATTAGAAACTGACGTGCCAGTTAATAAGCGAGCCAAGTTTGACACTCGCACAGGCAGACGCTCCACCCAACTCCGAACAAGTCATTAACTAAAACAGTCTTTTAGGACGTAGGTACCTACGATGTAAAATGTTGGGCGCCTCATCTTATATAAGCCTCATATCTGACGGGATGCTTTTTAAATTTTAATGCATTTTTGAGTATTCGCATCCACTTTATAGCGACGAATAATTAATGCTGTTTTTTGTGATTATTGCCTTCACGTCGTCGTTGTGAGGTTAAATTCGAAATTACAATTACAATTACTGAATACATTTTTATAATTTATGTATTTTACATATTTCAATTAAACAAAGATTTTTAACATATTTTCGTCTTCAATACCTAGGAGGACAATGAAAATGACGTTAAATTTCATAAAGTATAGTTTATTTGTATTATTTCACATCATAATATGATGATTATAGTTTCTGCATTTAGAAAAAAAAATTTACAACATATTATATAATTAATTAACTGCATCTTATACCATCATAAATTTATTATATATTTAAGAAAACGTGATACCCAAACCAGTATTTTGATGTAAACGCCGATAACAATATAGACTCAGTCAATCGTCTCGACTACAACGATTTCAAAATGGACCTCTAAAACCTTAAATTTTAAATGCATACGAAACCGTTACAAACAGCGTCCATAACTCAACCCTTCTACGTCCATACACCATCGTTTCAAACTTCACATCGTGCTGAAACATTCAAACTTTGCAGACAAATTCGATCCGTAGAGATATTTGGACCCGTACATGTGTATTGTGCACCTAGTCGTTATGAAATTTCCATCCAATACTTTGAGTTATGATGTCGATACTTCAAACATTGAATTTAGTAATAGTGCATGTGTATAAAGTCCGTAAGCATTTAATTGGGGCTTTTATATTACTTTAATTTTGTCGAAGTCAAAACTCTTTATGCCATTAGCCTGAGGTGAAAATTTGGTTATGTTTCGATCATGAAAAACGGACGCAAAGATATCTTTTAAAAAACAAATGATTAACAGAGAAATTATTACTAACTTGAAATATAATTCTACCGAGACAATGTTGCGTACAAGTCAGCAAAATAACAATAAACATGACAGTTTCACCCCTCACAATCCCTAAACACGCTTCGGTAAATTTAAGCGGCGCCCGAGATTTTATTCTTGTTAATTAAGAATAAGTAGTCGATGATAACGAGATTATCTCGCCCTCGTTAATTGAGGATCGGTGTTTAAACAATCGTTTAACAACAAATTGCACCTGTATTTATCTTTACAAACGCTATCAAAGCTTGTACAAAGCAAAATAGGAAAAAAAAAGAATTAATCATCCGATTCAATAAAGTCTCTCTCGAATAGTTGGAAAAATGTAGACTGAACAACTGCGACTTTTTTATTTCTTTTTCAATTTCTTATTACTCGCAACAGCACCAGCCATTCCCGTAGGAACAATAAGTATGTCTCGCAATTGGTGATTTAGCTACAGAGTTAAATTCTCATTTTGAAATGTAACAATGAAGGTGATTAAATTTATGATTTTATGTTATTTATTTAGTTTGATAATATATTTTGATCTAACATGCTGTGCATAAATTTCACAGTAATTAAGTAGGAGTATTTATTATTTCACATTTTAATTTGAAATCATTTTAAGTCCAAGGTCAAATAATGCTCTTGTTTTTACATAGTTGCTTCCTAACAAGATTTTACTTGGTATGTTTGAATAATAAAAATACTTAAAATAATCAACTTATGTTCAATGAACTATCTTAAAGTTTGATAAAACCTACCTACGCTTTGTTTTCCGAATGTCGTAAGATTTTTCATATACATGTCTACGTACAAGCCTACGTAAATGTTCGTAGAGCCTCTGTAGAGTCGGCAATGATTTCATTCAACGGCGATGCAATTGTTGGATAGGTACTGAAAGCTAGCGGTATTAGCCAAGAGGAGGAGTATTGATTCACTTTCACCATCGTTCTGGGTCAGATGCGCGCGGCTGCAGTAGGCCACTAGAGCAGCGCTGCAGTATAGTCCATTCCGTGCTGCCTTTTGCAGCTAACGTCCTCATTTGGACAAAATCATCCTGAGTGGCTTCTTAAAGTTATCAAACTGTTTCCAAGAATAACGTTATATAGACTACCGTGTTGATGTTGGTTTAAAAAAAAATCATATTAAGTGGCGTTAAATTAAAGAAAATTAACCAACTGATTGAAATCCTAAAATTTTAAGTTTAATGCTATGTGTTTAGTGAACTGCTCAGGTAGTGATTTAAATTCAGGTGAAATGGAATAGCTTCACCCTTACACTCCACTTACTAAGGCCATTCCGATGTGGAATGATGAGGAATGTAACTATGTTCCTTCTAAGGGATAATTCAAATGAAATATGTCAAATTTATGTGTAACAAATGCGTTGTGTTTTGATCTTTAATTGTGGTACTAAAGAAGAGGAATGTGCCAAACGTCGCCGGCTCAGCCTTGAAGTCTATCCCAACCAAAGGACCGTAACTATATCTACTTTAAGTTCAGCTAATATTATATTTCAATGTTTAGGTAGACGAATTTTTCAAACTTCCAGTTTGTTTTCGGTTCTTTGTGATCATAATACCAATTCGAGGACAAAATCCCCTGGATAGTAAAGGGATTACTGTACAAGAGTTCACACGCTACAGTTAACCTCTCAAAAGGATTTTCCTCTCTATATCTTATTATAGGATCTTATCGCAGGACGTATAGGAATTTTATGAAATTATAAACATTTTATTAAATAAAATTAAAAAAATGCATCAATAAAAATGTCATAAAAGATAAACTTGTCACGTTAAGTTTAAGAAGTGTTTTTAATTTATGTGATATACTTTATACCTCTATTATTAATAAAAATAATTTTAAATTTGTTATTTAATTTGATAACTGGCCACCCTTTATATTTTTAGTTTTGCATAATACAATTACATAATACAATAATATAATTTATAGTCCTTCTAGAATAAAATCACGCTGCATTTTCACCTTAATGAATTGTAAGTCCCTTCCTAAATATATGTTACCCATAAATAATGTCTATCCCAGGATTCACTGTTATACATTTTAACCACTCCTACACGCATTAAGCTTGAAGAAAATTGCTTTCCACCCACTTCCTTATTACTGCCTAGCGGAGCATCGTTGTTTCAATCAGTAGTTTCTCTTATTGTATGTTATTTTTAATCGTCATTCTTAATTCAAATCTTGATAAAATTATTAACCACAAAGTACGTAAAGTTATTAAAAATAATTTAAGTAAGCAAACTGGCAATAACTCCATAGATATTATGAAGTTATAACCTTAATATTGTGCGACTATCGTGTGGTACTTCTATGTTGGTAACTACGCAAATCCTCTAAACATTTTTAGTTTTTTATAAATATTTTTGGAAAAAAAATATTTTCTAAAAAAATATATTTGTAAAAAAAAAAAACAATTTTATAAAAAATATATTTGTATTCAAAAAATTGTCATTAATAATTAACAGAACCTAACAAAGATTACAAGCACAAAAAAGGGCAGTGTCATACATTTAGTACAGACACATTTAGTTTTTCGTGACATATTCACACCTTATTACGAGCAATTAAGCGAATAGTAAGATATGGCTCTATTTAATGGAAAGCCTTAATCCATGCCGAACGGGATGCAAACACTGAATGTTTATTTATAAATAATCATTTAATATTAATACAATTAATCTACAAACGTTTACTCACATTCATAAATAGAAGTTTTTACAAATGAAACAAAAGCAATCTAATATAGGAATAGGATTTTATAAAAGAACTTTTTTATGATCGTAAAATAATACAACTTGAAATATTATACAAGATATTTTGCTTATTCATTATCCATTATAAAATTAATCAAATGTTTTTTGCCTTAATTCAAAATAAGTAGACTCGATATCACCAAATCACCGTTTGCCTTCTAAACAACTCATTAGTACTCTTTCTGAATCTCATTTAATATTATTCTAAACGCAAAATTATGCATGCAGTTTACACTACTATTTTCAATTCGCGCTTAGATGTCTAGAACGCTTGGATTTCATGCACAATATAAGCGAGTTGATGTAAATAGAAACGGAGTGTAAATGCAAGAGTTCTCATCATAAATCACCGGAGATTATCTTTGAATACGTCTTCTCTTTGCATGTTTGGTCCTTGCATGAATAATTTATGCGGTGTTATGTTGCGCTGCATAATTATATGTAAAGAACTTTCTTACTATTTATATTGCTCTGTCATATTAAATCATTCCGTGTTATTGAGGCAACCACAGCAATCCTTTTTATGTCACAGACTGTTTGAATATTATATTCAGTCCTTTATAAGGCTTTTTTTAATCACAAACTTGGTAGAACCTGTACCATGTTAATCAAACAAAGAAGAGACACTTTTGCTCATCGCACAAATATTTTGTCCTGAGTAAGAATTGAACCCACAACCTTCGGCTTTGTAGTTTGGGCCACTAACCACTACACTAACGAGCAAGTCTATTCAGTTAAAAAATTGTGCGCCGTAACTTTCTATAAGTAAAAAATGGATATCATATGAAATGTATAGTAAGTTAAAACAATTGTGCGTGACATGCATCTGATTTGTCTAAAATGGTCTAAAGTTTATAATGAGAAAGGATTAAAAAAAACTCTTTTACAGGAAATAAAGTTCTATGCCGTTTACTTAAACTAAAATTTCTGAAATGTTTTAATCGTTTAATCAATTTTAAACAATAATGACGACATTCACGTTGTACTAAATATAAAATAGATTAGATACATCTATTTTTATTAAACGATGTCCGAAGTTTTTTTATCGATTTATTTTGTGAAACACATGTAAAACTAAAAATAATCAGCAGGGGGCTTGCAATTAATAATTATAAGAGTAAAATGACTGTGTTACAAACGCTTCTTCGACATTTTTCACTTTTTTAATAATCGCCATGATAAACGAGTGTAAAAGTTCAGATTTATCTGAGCGAGCACGTGTTAGGGAGGGTATCCGTTCGCCTCAATAGCGATTTTAGGATGTAAGCGCAAATTTATGGCCAACCAGCTCCAGATAAAAGTTGTATTGCCTCTGGTTTTATTTATCGATGTTCATTGTCGGCTATACGACTCTTGTTGTGGTTTCAGGCCTGCGAAAGGTGAATTTATTTGCGCTAAGTATTCCTTAACGTTGGGGTATACGTAGAAAAAGATTCACGATAAACCTGCAATCGTTAACTGTATAAAAAATTTAAAAATTAAGTTGAACACAGATAACAACTTCATAGACGAGATTTCTTAGTCGAGCGATTTACCTTAATTGAATAAACTGCAGTGCAAAACTTTAAACTTTCCCCGTTACGTATAATCTGATTTAATTAAGAGTCTCTAAGTGGGGAATAATAAACAAAAGTAATTGGGAGACTGGACCCAACTTATCTCATCTCTCCACGAGTTCGGACGTATTTTCAGGTTTTCTGGGGATTTTCATTGTAGCCTCACTCAGTCTGCGGCGAGTGCGATTGAAATTTTTCGAGTGGAAGCGACAGAATAAACCCTAAAGTGAAGAGTATTAATTTGGCTAGAAGAGCTCATTATATTGAAACTGAAAAAAATAAAACTTATACTTCAAATATCTAACTTGTATCGGTAATATAACTAACATGATATGACTTATCTATATGATTTCAATATTGTGGTGAAAAGCACCAATTAGTAGTAGTAATAACTTTATTTCTCACTTTATTTTTATTGACAATATTATGTCTGCGATCTCGGTATTATATGACTAATAGCTAATTAACGCATTAATCCATAACATAACCTTTTTTTATGAAGTCTCTTAGATACATGTGATACATGCTAAACTTCAAATATAACAATAAAAAAGTTTTTACTGCAATATTTCGTTTAAGGTACTACAACATATGGTTATCGAAAAAAATTATTGTCACTAAAATAAAAATTTAATACAATTAAAATGTATTTTATGTATCTTTAACTCACCTTATGATTTTAAAAAAATGAAGTTCATTTAATGATAATTCATTAAATGGCGGGCACTAAAAACTTCATTTTGATTATTAAATTTATCTGTACATAATATCAATTTAAAAAAAAACAAATGCCACTACTAACCTTATATCAATATCCATTACATTCCAGCTCATATTGAATATTGGTTTTCAAATCGAGACTATTCCAGATAAAATGAATGACGCTAACGCGCGTACATTGGGGATGAGCGCAATAAATAAACTCCGGGGACACGCCACTGCTGTCTGTAGTGCCGGCAATTGAAATTTTATCCCGGATTTACTTCTATCAGCTTCAATAAAATCATGTAAAATAAACCAGATATCCCCCGGCAATCATATGGCGGGAGTGAATGGATGAAGATTTAAAATCATAAGGCACCCGATTTATGAACACGACCCGTTCGCAGGCTTACTTTTAGATTTAACTTACACGCCGAAGATGCGCGACGGAGTTCTCCTTTAATACATTATATGACATTTAAATATACCTTTATAGTACATGGTACGAAATAAAATGAATTTGACGATACAAATAGCTTTTAATAAATTTATTTTATCTAACTTCAATTTACATTTTTATTTCATTTTATAGAAAGTATATTTAAAATGGTGATTGGGATAGGATTGAGTAGAAGGCAACATTGGAGGTGGAAATTTACCATATTAGATTTAAACGCGCACATAAAAGACTTTCGATGAACTCTGATTTTTATGCAATATCAAACTGTTATTCTTTCCCTCACTGAACTTCAACTGAACAAAAACTAAACAGAAAATATTTCAGATCAGTTTTTTTTTTACCTTATTAGCCGTCTTAATTTATAATTCGATAACATCTTTACCTGGTATTAAAAAAGCGATTACGTTAAATGATTTCACTACTAATATTAAATATAGCCTCTGTCTTTCATCAAAATATATAATGATTCTACCGCCGACTGGTTTGTTAAAATCTAACAAACATTATAAACTACATGCCTTGCCAAACATATAAGTAAGTATGAATTTATATAATTGTGAGTTAATCGCAAGCGATTGTTTTTAATGTCTTGCTGCTGAAGTAGACATTCTCTAAATCGGCAGTTCTGTAAACAGAAATTAGAACATAGAGAAAATCCCAAACAGAGCTTCGTACAAAACGAATCAAGACGTAGCGACAGTAAACCACACGCGGGGTCCTTGATAAAAAGCCGTTCCTCCCGCAGCGCCGCGCCCGCAACACGCCAATATCCATTATGAATGATTATGGCTCAATACCATCAATGAAGGGCTGGCACTCGGCTTGAATACAAACTGCGGCATCGCGGCCCATTCAACTTCCATGTAATACTTCATTTGAAAGCGTTTGCGGACGCGGCGCGATGTTATCGCCGTGTAATGTTTCGCGCTTTATAAATTTTCCCCGCCGTTCCATAACAGTTTACGTGCCGAGGGATTTTAGACTAATTTGAACGTAACGCAACGATTCCGTGACGGGCGACGATAACGGTTACGTGAATATCCTTCAAAAACGATTCGGCGCGATAATGAACAGTCGTTATTAACCTTAACGACTTATAGTAAGCTAATTTTTACACTTTAAACGAAGACGTAACAACTAGAAATTAAGTACTAATCAAGTCTAAAGACTTGTTATTTTGCTCTTCTTGCTGTGAACTTAACACTGGCCCAGGGGGACTTTCTAAAAGAGAACTACTAATTGTTAACCTTAAAATAAATTAAAAAAAATATTTCTAGGATTTTAGGGATAATAAAAAAGTTGATTAAATATAATAGTAATAAGTAAGGTACACTGTTGCAAACGATAGTATTTATAATATTCAGTGAGGCATATTAAGCTATGGTTATTTTCAAGAAAATTATTCATGTACAAGAAGAGTATTCCGGTACCTGATAGAACACAGTGTCACTTAATGCTTTGGCCAAAGGTTGCTTGCCTCTTCTTACCTCTAAAACCGAAAAACAAATTCTTGTACACTACTGTACTGCGTACTATACTACTGATAAATAAATTTTAAAGATTTTCACGGTGGTAGAGCCACGCAGTTGCTCCCGCTGCCGAAGGGGAAGGTTCGAACCTGATTAGTACCACGACCTCACAGAAAATCGGCGTAAAATTAAAGTGTTTTTGCTTTCGCGTGTCGTCCAGTGAGTAAGGTAGCCGGTTACACATACCCCTCCTTCCTCTTCCTCCGTCCCTCCCCTCCCTACCTTTTCCTCGAACCCCTTCTCTCCTTCCGGTCCCTCTATCCTCTTCCCTCTTTCAACCCCACTCCCCCACAGGCTGGCAACGCATTTGTAATTTCTGCAATACTGCAAATGTCTATGGGCGGCGGTAATCACTTACCATTAGGAGAGCCGCTTGCTCGCAAAAAAAAATCACTATCATACATTTACAATAAACAAGTATAGTACTAAATAACAAATATTTAAAGCGATTATATATTCAGTTATATATATCACCTACACAAGTGTAAGCGTATCCTCTTTTTAAAAACGACGGAGCGTATATAAATTATTCATATGTCACATGCTGACAGTCTTCTAAGATAATCGGGTATGATTTATATCAGGAAACCACCCGAAATGTGCTTTCGAGCCTTGTCATCTGAGAAACTGCAAGATAAATGCGTATAGTTGAAAAATATTCACAATCACGTGTAGGGACTTAAATTACGTTTTTTATAAAACAATTCTTACCGTTGAACCATAGATTCAATTGATTAAATTTACTGTCGTTAGGTATAATGGTTTTATATTTTTTTTTATGTTGAGAAATATTTAAAAAGTAGTTAACTTTAAATGAACAATAGGACTGTACATAAAGTACGGCAATATAGTACTAAAAAAAAATGTTTAAAAAATATAGTTAGAAGTGGAAGTGCTTTTATGAACTATATACACAAATGTTACCGCAACAAAAAATTGGAATGTTTTCGCAGAATTTGTTTTGATTTTAATTTTGGTACTAGCTTCTATGTTATATTTTTAAACATTTGTCACTATTACAAAACATAAACAATAAATTTACTTCGTCTGTGAATTATTACTAACTTTATTTCGCTTAATTATGATATTTTTTTAATGTGACATTTCATTGATAAATAAATACCTTTTCGAACGTTCGCGTGCATTTCTATTCCTTTATTTTGTGTTAGCGTGAATTGAAGCGTCAATATGAAGAATGGAGCGCTAAAACATAATTCCATTAAGGATTTTCTTAAATCGTTCTCTACGTGATTTAAGCACGCCCGCTTGAATCGATATTGGGAAAATTTTAAAAACAATGGGGCTTTTTGCGTTATTGGACATTCATCTTAGATGAACGACGTCAGATGCATTTGCATTTTTTTAAATTTCGTTGTTGTTGTTAATATTATAAAGGGAGACATTCTCATTAGTATTTTATGTTATTATACTTAATTAATGAAATTAGTCTAGAAACATAATTTATTAATATAAAATAACCTCTTCGTGTCTTAGAATATTTAATTGTGAATAAATTTCTGTTTTATCCAGCAAATATACACTTTTGTGGAGTCCGGTATTATTTTCGTTGCAATATTTTCAAATATTCTACTATCAAGCACCTAATGTGATGCAGTGCAAAATCTTTGATGTTCTGGTTTGAAGGGAAATAATTTCAGTATTCGAAGCGTAGTAATATGACACTTCTTGTCACTACGTTTTGAACTTGTTCAAAATATTGTGGGGCAGTTTCAGAGCCAGATTTAGAGGTCTGAAGACCCTAGGGCAGAGACTGACAAAGTGGTCCACGAGGACCCCGCGGCAGACCCGACTGGAGTATGGTTACATCTAATCTTCACATGCTTAGACTAGTTTTAGCAACATGATTGAATTTTTTTACGGTGGTAGAGCCACGCAGCAGCTCCCGCTGCTGAATGGACCGGCTCGAACCGGATAAGTACCACGACCTCATAGAAAATAGACGTAAGGTGGAAGTGTTTTTGCTTCCGCGATTCTTCCGGTGAGTGAGGTAGCCGGTGGCCTATCCTCCCCCTCTCTACCGCTCCCTCCTTCCTCGCCTCACCTGCCTCCTCTTACACTTTCTCCATTCCTTTTTCAACCCCCCCTCCCCTTAAAAGCTGGCAACGCATTTGCAAGTTCTATTATTTGCAAATGTCCATGAGCGGCGGTGACCGCTTACCATCAGGCGGGCCGCTTGCTCGTTTGTCAGCACATTCGATAAAAAAAAACTAGTAGCAGGGGGTTCATCGAAACCCGTCTTTTGTGGCCCCGAGGCTCTAGCCCCGGTTGCCCTTGCTAAAAATCCGGCCTTGGGCAGTGTTATATTATGGACAAGCTTGACGTTTGACATTAGGTTTAGGACTTGCTGATCTCAGATTTAGTTTGCTGAATCCAACTTAAGCTAACTCCAGTTTCTGGATTTGTTCAACAAACAGTATATTTTTAAAAAGACTACGACATACACTATCGGTCAAAAGTTTGAGACCACTATAAAAAAATTAGACAACAATTAAATGTCAACATATTTAAAACTTTATGAAAAACAGGTTTTATTTTCATGTTACACACAAGATTTAGAATTAAAAAATACATGAAGTCTTGACGAATACTTCAAGACTTCATGTATTTAACTTAGTGTCTCGCAATTTGTTGTAGCTCTTAGTCGCCCGGAGCGAGGACGATCCTCATTACTGCCAGTGTGTTTGTAACGCACAATAGTGTGATGAAGACAAGTTTTCGATAACTTGTTGTAAGACGGAATCTCACGTTCAGATTTGTGTGATTGATGACAGCCGACCTCCGGCGGCTGTTACGAGGTTCGGGGATGTCCCCATTCTCGGACTGAATCTCGACCGGTTAAGACCGGTCGGTGTGTGG
>DWHO01003789.1:0-11645 GCA_018247575.1 Eurytides lysithous rurik | reverse complement strand
GTAATGTTGCAAATGTCCATGGGCGGCGGTAATCGCTTACCATCAGGTGAACCGCTTGCTCGTTTGTCAGCTTACTAAATAAATAAAAAATTCCAACGCCCCATTTTACGTAATATTTAGTTATACCAATTTTGTGTGCCTGTCCATTCCCTATTAATAATAGCAAATTGAAAATTAATTCTCTCTCACTCTCACACACCAGTGGTCGGTACCACTTTGATTTAGATATATGTAAAAATAACGTGAATGAATGAATGAAATAACGTGAATCAAATATATTAAACGATAATGATATATGTATACAGCAGAACAAGAACATACTCTTTAGCAAAGGATTGCAAGATTGCAAATTGTTACCATAACATTGTTCACATTTTGTTTTGTTCGTGTCTAGTTAGAAATTGTGTTCTTTTCGCAAAGAAATAAATTAAACCAATCAAAGAAGGACGGAAGTTTGAAAATAAGTTCTTTAACTTCATGGCAGTTCGCAAATAATTCATTGAGAGTTTTTTCTTACAGCATAAATATGCAATGATATTTTCGTTCTCTGTCCATCTGCAATCTTTCTTTTTTAATAGTCAAAGCTTTGTACTAAAAGCAAAAGCTGAATAATTTATACAATGCTGTAATATGTAATAATTAATTACAACATTATTTTAACTCATTTAAACAAAAAAATATCAATTTACTCAGATGTTAATATTACAAAATAAAATTGTTTATTTTTCAGTTTTTTATTGATAGTAACCTTTAAGAGCAAGCTGAACAATCTCAGTAAGATTAGGTGGAACATAAAGGTGTGTTTAAGTGATTCCTTACAATATACTTAAAAACATGAAAGTCTGCAATGCAAAAAAAAAAATAATATAGATTTTATTTTACCAGAGTCTGCTGATTTAGAAAATTATATTAGAGACAGACCACTGACCAACCTTAAAATTAAAATATGGTCGGAGGATTATGAACAAACTATAAAATGTATTGCTCACCCTGTTAAACATCGAAGCTGTTAAAGCCTTTTTACTGTACAATATGTATCTAAGTCTCTAGGTTAAAGCATTTACTTTACTTAACTACAGGTTTGAGCCTAGTTTCCCACAACACACGTTGTCCTACTGTGGGAGCTTGAAACCGATAAGTGTGTCATGTAAATGAATGAATAAAGGTATTATTATTATTTTGAACATCCGTACTTTTTAATTTTAAGCATCATGAATATTCAGAAAACAGTCGTAAACTCGTAAAGAGAGTTGTTCGGTGTTAAATTTTAATAAGTCGCATAAAACACGGCGCCAGTTTGGAAGACAATTCTTCAATTTTATACCTCGGGTGATGCGGCGAACGTTCACAATGGACGGGAAAGTTGTACGTTTTACGGCTTCCCTCCTTCGGCTAATGAAAATGAGCCGTTGCGAAGCAGTAAAATTTTCCGAAATAAATAATTACGGCCGCATCCCGGGAGTGTTTCGCATTGCGCTACAATCAACTTCAATAGCTGGAGTTTTCCACTCTTATAAGTGATAGGACTCTATTGTAGAGTTCTCATGTGATGTGACCAATGAATGACGGTTCTTTCTACTGCAACGTCTTCAACATCAAACTGGAATAGTAGTGCTTACATATTACTACTGCAGGAAGTAATATGTAAGCACTACTATTCCTGTTTGAAGGGCAATGCTGCAAAGGGCGGCGTAAAAACCAAAAAGATATATATATCGTTTAAACCTCTGGGTGATAACAGGATACAGGTTGTGTGTGACACCGTGTTGTTAAAGGCATGTGTTTCGCCTACCATCAAAGACACAACTCGCTCTTCTCGTCGCAACCAACAAACCAAAAAAAAGCACTAGTGTGAATCTATTTAAGAGTTATGTAGCATCTTCTGCTCACCAATAAAGGATGGTTTTGTTTCTTGGTAGGACCATTACGCATAGTTCGCACGGACAAAATGTTTACAGATACTACTGGACATTAAGATTTGCAACCCTTTGTCGGCGTCACCAATACAGAGCCAATCGATTCAAATCCCTAACTAGTGCGCTGTTATAAGCAAACTAAACACAAAGCAAGCAGGCTTGCTCGTCAATGAATTAAATTAAAAAGCTATAGTATATATATATAGTTTATATATTAGTCAATATAATAAATTATAATAATACCCAATTGTACCAACCTTTGTCATTATGTCTATTTTTCGGCTTCTCACATTACAGATATGGCAAGGACATTAGCGCAGCTTGGCCCCTGAGGGTCCAAGCCGCAACCTTCGATCCCTATTTGCGTTCGGATAACCGGTTACCATTAACCTCATTTTCGAGATAATATGTCTAACATAGCAACTTGAAATGTATGCGGGAGGGAAAAAATTGATTAGTCACAAAATAGAGTTATAACGAAATGACATTAAATTTACGAACACAATATGTTTACGAATGTGAGTGAATTTATGAATAGATTGAGGTATTTGCACGAAGATTTTGAAGACAACATAAAACATTTCGGGCCGCTGAATAATTTTATTCCGAGACATGAATAGAGAAACCGAAACGTAAATAGCTTGTTGTTTCGCCTAATTCCTTAAGTAACCGGCTTAAGAGGACCGAAACAAAACACCCGACAAAAGCTCCTACGCTTTGTGTATATTCGTAGTCGAAAATTAAGTTCTAAGTCGTTCTTAACACACTGCTTGTCTAAAGCCCACGAAAGCAATAAACAAACAAAACTTTAATTACTATTCTGCAAATTACAATTCAAACACTAAATTCGTCTAAATGAAACTGATTTCTAAAATTTACACCTAAAATAGTCTACTAGTCATAGACAGTCAATAAATATTATATAATCATAAAATGTTTAAATTATAATCATCATAAAGTATTTTCCGCATACTTATAATTACGAATATTAAACACAGATTATAACTAAGCGAATGGAGTTCATCGATCTTTCATTTGGTTTGTGATATTTGAACGAAAAAGTAGTCGATGATTGGTTTTTGAGCGTAGTACAGGAACACATAATTAATTCAGCATTTCGACACGACGAATGCGCTGTAATGAAAACGGCGCAGGTGAAATAATTTATTAATTAATAAGTAAAAATAGCACCGAAGTGCCGATCAGAACAAAAGACCAAAAACCATAAACTTGTTAAGAGTAAGAGAGACGGTTTAGATGTCGATTAAGATATAAAAAAAAATGTAAATGCAGCACCGAGGCGCGTACAGCATACGTTCGTTTTCATTAGAGAAAATCAATTAAAGATAAAAAAAAAATGTATAGTAAAAAACGATTTAAAAAAAAATCAGGAGATTAGTAGTGATGAGCTGCGCTTGTCACTTAGATAAAGAAGTCTATCTCTATGATAGCTAAAGTCCGTCAACCCGAAACACGATAGCGCTTATACATTATTGCTTGATAATACAGTGACACAACCCCAGACGGAATCTGCAACGGATTGCTACCCTCACAAAGAATCAAACTATAATTTCAAAACTTTAAATTTAACTTAACTTAATAAATAAATATTTTCAGAATTAAGAACAAAACGAACGCGTTGATCATAACAAATATCTAAGTGCAGAAAATAATTGCTGTTACGCAGCAAGACAAATTTTATATCGATGATCTCTTACAGGAGATGTCGCGTGTCATACGAAGTAAGATCCCAAAGCCAGGAAAAGCGTTAGATAATCACGATAAGACGAATTCAGATGGAAAGTAAACTGCAGCTTAACACGCCCAAGGTAAGTCAAGGAAGTTGAGGCTATTCTGATAATTTAAAAACTATGAACATATGTAAAACAATGAAAGACGTAGATGCGGAAGTGTGTCATCATCATCGCTCGTCAAAAATCAAATCAAATCGATAAAAACCAACAGCATGTATTAATTAATTAATATTCAGAAATGCAGCCACCATGTACCATGCCTCGCGGAGAAGGTTTAATAGATTCTTAAGTTACGATTGGTATAATGCTAATATGTATTGCAAATAGTGGCTATTGTAAAAAAAGATATCATATTATTAATATTCTCATATTTATAATTTTGTATTTATTTGTATCATTAAAATAAATCCCTACGTTGAAATTGTATAATATGCAATATTAAAATTTACTTAGTTAATATTTTTTACTTAGTGCTTTTTTTATTTGAAATAATAACACACTATCTACCAAAATAACGTTAAAGATACAGACATACGTTTTAGGTAACCAATCTCTAACAAATATTTTTTTAGTATACGGCTTCTTGTTACAAATATTACAAACTAACACTACATAAATCAAAAAATGGCACACGTACAAATATGTCGAAATAATAACAACAATACGGTCAGTTAAAACTTTAGATATTATATAGGTAACATACTTTTTAAAATACTTATAGAGTGATGAACGTATTATAAATATCTTATTTATATATATATATATAATCCGGCTTTTTGTTACAAATACAACACATAAATCCAAAAATGTGTTTTCCGAATGTACAAATAAACCCAAAAAATAACTATAGGTAACATATATTACATAATATCTAAGTTATTTAAAAACACTTAAGGAGTGATAAACGTATAATCAACATCTTACATATATTTAACGGTGGTAGAGTCACGCAGCTGCTGAATGGGCCGGCTCGAACCGGATAAGTAACACGATCTCAAAGAAAATCAGCGTAAAGTAGAATTGTTTTTGCTTCCGCGTTTCGTCCGATTAGTGAGGTGGACGGTGGCCCATTCCCTTCCCTCCCTACCACTCCCCTCCGTCCCTTCCGCTCCCTTCCTCTCACTCCTCCTTCCCTCTTTCAAAAAAGGTTGGCAACACAATTGCTAGTTCTGTAATGCTGCAAATGTCCAGGGGCGGCAGTGATTATTACCATCAGGTGAGCCGCTTGCTCGTTTGTCAGCCTGATACACAAAAATATATATATATATATATAAAATCAGAGTACATTTGTCAGTCAACTTTATTGGCAGTGATCATGCAAACGGAGAAATGCCGAGTGCAATAAGCTTATTGCTGCATCGCCATGCTCGATCCATCGTAACGATATCCGCAGTGTTCACGACAACGTAGCGTGCAACAATGACTATTGTCGAGTCTCTTATTTGAGAAAGCTTACATTCGCTTACACACTTCGTAGGATAACCTACCGTTTGTAACAATTATGATAGGATCACGTAATTCCCGTTTGTGATTCGAAACAATGAATAATACGTATAGTAGTCAGTCAGTTAGCAATATTATAAACCGATATAAGCAGCTTCCATATTATAGAGACATTTCTAAAGGTATTGCCTTTACACGATGCTTGATAGAAAAGGATTGTCATTAATAAAAATGTCTTAATTTGTTTTGATTGGCTAAGTGAAAACGTATTTTAAGACGTGTGTTTGGTTTTTAAACCAAACAATGGTGTAAAATGATAAAAAATATATTATGATAATCAAACAACGTATTTTTGTCATTGGATATGGCACATGCATACTCACAATATTCATTGCGATAAAGTTAATCCCACGTACTAAAGTTCTGGCGTATAAATTGCAAGCGAAAAAATCTAAGCAAGTTCTATGAGGCGAAAAACTTACCGAAGCGAGACTTATCCGTTATTGTAATCGACAGAACAACAATACGAAAAATTCCTCATCCGACTCGAGGTCTAGTCGAAAGTAAACGCAAAACTTTGATAACGGTACCCACAGACCGACGTCTTCACGGGGGTCAACGAACTGCGTCGGCTCTGCTCTCCGTGTTTACGGAAAAATGATAATTGGTTTCTTTGCCTTTTAGCGTTGACAGTTTCGAGTTTCGCGCGGTCGGAATAAAACTAAATAAAACGCATCGACTTGTGGTAAATCAGGCTTCATTACAGTTATAATTACGGTGTCTTGTCGGTGTTTTTGTCGAAACACAGTGTGGTATCGGAACACAGTCATTTTAACGATGGTACAGCCACGCAGCTGTTCCCGCTGCTGAATGGGCCGGCTCGAACCGGATTAGTACCACGACCTCACAGAAAATCGGCGTGAAGTGGAAGTTTTTGCTTCCACATTTCGTCCGGTGAGTGAGGTGGCCGGTGGCTCATCCCCTCCCTCCCCTTATTCCTTTTCTCACTCATGTTCCCACTCCTCCTCCTCCTTTTCCACCCCGATCGTCCTCCTACCCTCTTAAAATTAACCCCCTTAAAGACTGGTATATACTGGCGTTAGATCTAACCATCAGAGGCATTTGATGCAGGAGAGATGTAGTGACACTAGATCTCGTAAAAAAAATCCCAGAAATTGTATTTTAATTTTTTTAGTTTACAGACTACCACTTCCAAGGGGATCCCCGCCCCAACAGCCGTCGGCGCCGCGCTGTGACGTCACTTCCAGCGGAAAAAGGAAACGTTCGTGGTCACGGGCAGTGTTTAGCAACTTGCAAAGAAAGGGCTTGGAGAGACGATTTCAAATACAAAAATACATAACGAAACCCGACAGACGGCAACTGGCGGCAACACTGGGACTAACAGACGCTCAGGTCAGTTGCGTTATCACTAACCACAGACCATACTTGTAAACTTGAAAAGCTTGTAAAAGTTGGACGTAGTATTTCACGAAGTGTGGAGAAAGAATCTGAGCGCGTTCAAAGAAAAAGTGCAATTTACGTTATCAAACTAGTATGCTTCATTCAGACGGCAATTGTCTGTCCCAAATACAGGGCTTACTTATTGATTTTCGATCTATTCAAACAATAAAAAAGAAATCAAACAAGGCTTATGAAAAGTTAAAACAAAAAAAGGTTAGTAGTAAAGCTATTGATTAATTTGTAATTGTCGTTTTAATGTTTATTTTGATAATGATATAGAAGTAGCAAATTACGTAATTTTTTGAATAGTTGAATTTTATTTAAAGAATAAGAATTGAAATGTTTAACTATATTTATATACATATATATATATATACCTGAGTATGTAATCTCATTGTTCTTAAATTTATTAAATCTATTGATAAATTACCGATTCAATATCGACCAACGCTGGTTACTTAGGAGATTGGGCTTTCAGACTTTTTGCATTATCCTTTCCCTCCATATTTATAAGCTCCTATTACTCAAGGATTATAGGTGGTCAATTAAGAGTACAGTTACGGAATGACCAATCGATTATTTAGACTAGTTAAACTTCGAGCGAGGTTTTTTTTAGGAAATAAGGTGACGGATGAGAAAGTGGCGCGTCTGAAAGGAAGCGACATTATTCCATGACAACGCAGTGCCATGTACCATTTTGAATTACCACAATCAAACTTTTTGGCCCTAATGATGATGAATTATGTCCATGGTATCTTAAAAGTTTCTGACTGAAACAGCGTATTTTTGAGCTTGAAAAATTCAATAGTTTCAATGCCCATCTCAATTCTGTAAATACCTATTTGACCAAGCATATTTTATCTGTTATAGACAAAATAGATATGTGTGCTAAGACTCGTTAACTTGAAAGCGGGTAGCAAACATTTCGATACTCTACATAATATATATTGTATTATTATATAATTGTACGAATTGCTTTCTACATCATTGGACTTTAGCATAGAATGAAGCAAGCAATTGGCTACACTATTTATTGTACATATAGAAAAGTAATAAATCAATCTTGATGGATACCAACAACAATATATTTCAATGAATATTATGTTAGCATCTTTAGAGCAATGTAGATAGGTACCGTCAGACGTGATCGTGGTTAATATAGGTATATATAAAACTGTATTATAATGACTGTACAGTAGCATTCTATCTCTGGTTAGTTCCCAATGTAGTAAAAAATGCAACTGGATAATATAACGAAAAGAAAACTGAGAACGACATGCAATGTCATAAACTCTTGTTGCAAACTAATTTCCTTTTATAATAATATGTATAAAAAACACCGAATTAATATTCGGTACCGAACTAATGGTCATGATGTTCTATGAGCCAGTATGTAACAAGTCTATTATTATTTACTGTTAACTTTTAAATAAAATAAGAAAAACAAATAAATGTATGGCAAACGTACTAGATAATGTTGCCATGTATGTATTCTCTCTCTTCAGGTTAAAGTGTGGTTTCAAAATCGGCGCATGAAATGGCGGCACACGAAAGAAGGTCGCGCTGGTCTCGGTGGTACACTAGGCGCAATAAAAGACCCCGACTCCTCAAACATGGTCAATGAAGATAATGAAGACATCGATGTTGACACCCTGAGCGACTAAGCTTGAACATATTTTTAAGATATATCAGGGACATTCAATGTAATCATAGTAATATTGGTATAAAACATTTTAGGTATGCAGGTGAAGAGCTAGTTGATTTATTGATCAATATTTAATTTATTTATATGATAGATTGTATTTATATTTGTATTATTATATTGATATTAATTTGTATTGTACTGAAAAGATCTTTATTTAAATTTTACAAATTAAGACTATTTCTCTAAATGTATTAATTATAAAAAATACACAATAACGTATATAACAATTACATTAAATTTATATCTACCGATATTGATGGACTAAATAATGTATAACTTATTTACTTAATTCAGAAGAATTTAAGCAAATTTATCCATTGGATGCATGAATTATACAAGAGAGAAGTAAGTCAAGATAATTGTGCTACTTTGACTAATTGGCCAATAGATAAAGATTAGTAATTGAAGAAATTAACAAGTTCACATTTATAAAAACTGACATAGTCATAATATTTGGTTATTTTAGTTACAACCAGCAAATCCTTAGCATTTTATGAGTAATACCTTTGTTAACAACTTCTTAGAGGATTTTAAATGTTAAAAAAGCTTGTCCAGCACTTGGTCAGACAATAATTTTTAGGCATTAAAATTAAGGTTAATACCTTTTGTGAATAGCTAATAGAATATAAATGAAACTGCACTGAAATCACTTTATCACATTATTTATTCATGACTGAATTTTAAAAACTGTTAAGGTGATACCAAGGGGTGTAATATGTAAATATTAAAGACGTCGTAATGTTGAGGTTTTAATTTCTTTATTATATTTCCCTTACCTAATTATTATACAAAATTTCACTTTGAATCGTCCTATCGTTACAGGTAAACCTAGTAATCGACAAGTTTCACTTTTCCCTTAGAATAACCAGCGGCCTCTTCGTCGCCTTGCGTTCTTTGCGTCTGCCATGGATTCACGTAATTTTGGTGCGGTCCACCTCTGTAAGACTGAGCCTTGAAGCCTCCGCGGGGATTCAAAGCTCTTCTTTTGCCACCGTTATAGCCTTTCTCCTGTTCCCTTCTGTCGTAGACTTCGTGACGGCTGTGATCTCTTGAAAATCTGTCAAACCTGTTTGGCAAATTACTTTGCGGTTTGTCCTCCTCGTGTCTCCTCTCGTCCCTGTTGTAATAGCTTTCGGAGTCCGGATATCGCCTGCGAGTGTTATTTTGGTAATGAGAGTTTTCACCAATCTCCGGGGCCCTCGACCTGTAGGGCGGAGATTCGGCCGCCTCCCAAGTTGGCACGCGCTTCGGTTTCGGCGACGCGGATTTGGAGCGGCTTCTGTTGTCTTTCCTTTTCTCTCCTATCGGCGAATGTCTAAAATAACAACCCCGTGAGTTAGTAATATTAAATATTATTTAACTTGTCACGGTCAAGTCAATACTTTTAATTAATCATTTATGAATAAACAATTAGTTCAGGCGGACAATTAAGAACCAACGCTTTATAATTAAAAATGTTATGCTTAAAATTGAACAAATTAAATAATCATCGAATTATAAGAGCAATTGGTTTTTAAATTGATGCAATCTTTATGGTAAGCAAACAACACCACAGACCATCTAATATCTATGGTTGATGCTAGAAGTTGTAACAAATAGAAATTAAAATGCCAAGCATTGTTTATAGTGCAATCACGGAAGAACAGAATCGTTCCGAGGCAGCCGGTAAATGATTGTTCGCCTAAATAGCACAAATAATATTGCAACAAATATTAAACTTATAATATTAAAAAAAAACTATCTAGTCTTATCGCCACTTAAAACATAATGGGAAAAATGGCAGTGTTTGTGAAATACTAGCAAAATCCCTGCCTTCATGATTAACAGCGCCTAGCTGATTAAGATTTAATAAAACAAACTATACAGGGAAAACAAACAAAAAATATACCTAGATGATGATCCACTACGGCTCCTATCGGAGCTATCATCACTCGAGCGTCGGTTCTGCTGATGCCGCATTTCGCGTTGCCTTTTAATAGTAGAAAAGATATTAATGAAGATTGTGAAAACAAATTAGTTAATGTTTTACATCGCCGATGTGGCATCACATATCAAACAACAACTGTTTGACGATATATTACATATTTTACATAATATTTATAGAATAACATCTACATTTAAATATTTTTCCTGTAATCTGTATCACAGACACTAAATTTTTAGACCATTTTTTACGAAGTTTTCAGTGCCTCCAAAAACCAATTCAGTTGTGATTATAGTTAAGAAGAGGTTAAAACAAGCCAAAATTAAATAATAATAACAAAACTACGACTTTGGATATACGCGCCAAGAATGCATGACACGCGATGCACGCATGCATTCTTGTCGCATATCCATCCGCACCCTTACATCCTCGCATGTTCATGTGGCCAAGGCCAAGCGTGCGCGGATGCACGAATGCGAAACCAATACATATACGCATAAAATTCGTGCAAGATCCATGCTAATTTTTACAGACTTGCGCCGCAGTTTGATGACAAGCTCGCGCATTTCTTCGTCACGACGAGCTTGTCGTCGGCTTTCCCTTTCCTGTCGTTCCGCCTCAGCCCGTTTGTCTGCGCGCACTGAAATTTAATATGAGTTTAGAAAGTGAAAATTTTTATAAGATACATTTATACAGATAATTAAATTAAAATACACTTTGTTTTCAATTTTACTATCATTCATATTATTTATATTATTAGATATATCTAATAACTCCAGCAGTATACAATTTGACGAAGCTGAAACGTTAAAATAAGTAGAGTATTTAACAATTCAATACTTACATTGCTTGGATAATTGAGCTTGCATTTTTCGTTTTAGTTTTTCTTTCAGTGATAGTGTTTCCCTTGATGGGCCCTGAAAAATACATATTGTTTACATTCCTTATAATGTCAACTGAACTAACATCCTGAGAAGATGATGGTTCAGAAATTTCGGCACAAATTTTAATGTCAAATTAAATACAACAATAAACATATAATGATTACATTAAAACTAGTTACAGTAACAAACTACGATAAAAAATTAAATTAAGATCCAATTTTCAATAAAAATATACCATGTATAAATACATACATTAAAATAAAATGGGTTATATTTTTTAAATAATCATTATAAATGTGTACAATATTTTCAGGTATATGTTGTAGCATGTACCACGAGAACAAAATGTTTTACCTTTTATTCCCTTAGTACATGTCAAAAATTTATAAAATTTGGAAAGGAGGAATATGCTAAAAATGAAAGCATACAAATGGAGAAGTAAATGATTCTTACTGACTTTGGTGCTGGATCCAGACAATCGTAACTGATTCTGGTTTGTGACTGACTTATTGCCCACTGATGATGGTCTGAAAAAAAAAACTTCATTGAGAATATTAT
>DWHO01003788.1:0-11647 GCA_018247575.1 Eurytides lysithous rurik | reverse complement strand
CCACCGCCCCACCCCGCCGTCGCTACTCGACGGAGCTACCGATTCAAAAGTTAACGGACTTTTGGTCCAACCTGTATGTATATTTGGTGTACTGTACTCATCATGCAGAAATATGAGATAATCTATCTCTGAGCCCTATAATAATGCCTATGGAAATTTTGCCCTGTTGATTACCCTGGGAGACTTTCAATTCTATCATTCAACCCACTATGAACATTGTCTTTTATTTGCTTAATATTTTGCATTATTATTTAATCTTTTCAGAGTATATCTGTGATGAATGTGGAAAAAAATATAATCAAAGAAGTTATATCATAAGGCATTTACGAAGTCACTTGAGTGATCTACCTGTGCGGAAATTCTCATGCCCCTACTCAAACTGTTACAGGTAAAAAAATATTATATAATTTTTGATATATTCTAATAATTGAATCAAAAAAAGTTGTATAGTAAGGTAATTGCACCTATAGATGACACATTAAGAATTTTTTCCCGTTGATGCTCCATAGCAAACTCGCTGAATGTTATTTTTTCTAACTTGACATATCATAATAGCCCCTTACTGTTGCCTTTTAGGAAATAACTCTGAAGGACCCCAAAAGTTACTTAAATTTTGTATGTATAATTTTTTTTTTCCAATGATCGATTGGCACCTATAGATGACAGAGAAATTTAGCTCGGAACCTAATTATGACAATGACGAAACCTGAAGATGACATATGAGTTTGTTCACAGTTTTTAATGAAGTAAAGAGGCAACAAACAATTAGACAATTATAAAACACACTTTAATAAAAAATATTAAAAAATTAAGGTTTTGCTGAATTTTACAGGTGTGCCGATTTTGCAAGGTATTTCGTCCCATGAATAGAATAATCTATCTTCTCTTGCCGGCCATTTCCATAAGTGCCCATTGCGAACCATTGCCGTGACAATGGCGCCGCCATCTTTGAGTTCAAGAATCCGCCTAGGAAAAAATTTGCCATCGTAGGATATGGCAACGTACTCCCCAATTTTCTTCTCAGGGGCCTGCATCTCTAAATCAGCATCTGAGCTAGTATTTTCTTCCCATTCTCCTCCAGAAGATGATCTTAAACTATGAATACAGTCCAAATCCGATTCTTCTGAATCCTCTTCCTCTTGTTTTCCTGCTTTCTTCCTTTTTTTGGAGTTGAAAACTGGTTGGCGGTTTGCAGCTCGTTTAAATTTTTCCTCTTCCTGTTCTTTTTTCTTCTGTAACCGCATAGCTAGCCGCTTTTGTTTTTCCTCTTCTTTTTTCTTCTTCTCACTCGATTTTTTTCTCATGGTAGAGCTGCCATTCGGCAGATGAAACAGCAAATAGGACTTTTTCTTTGAATTTCCTCTTTTTCTCTCCTTGGCTTTCCTTAGGCCAAAAAAGGGCTTTTTTGAATGGCGAAGCGATAAATGAGCTGGTAGATGCAATAGGAGCAGTTATGTCGACAGTAGATGTAGAAGGAACTTCATCTGGTTTTGGAGATGCTGGACGAACCAATTCTGTCACTTCAGGTGAGCTATTTTCTGGCTGTTTTGGAGATGCTAGACGAACCAATTCTGTTACTTCAGGTGGGCTATTTTCTGGCTGTTTTGGAGATGCTGGACGAACCAATTCTGTCACTTCAGGTGGGCTATTTTCTGGCTCTGAAGGCCCCGCCAGGATCATTTCTGACTCCGTCGTAAGGTCTTCATTTGGGCTTAGAGGCGCAATTGAAGGAACCTTGTCAGCCTGTTCACCTGAGGTTTCATTTGCCACAGACGGGATAATTATTGTGGAAGTATAGCCTGCTTCGAGTGCAGACACCTTCTTCCATAATTGATAAAGAGAATGATCTACTATCGGTAGAATGCTTTCATCTCCCTCACTAAAAAGTTTTAGTTTCTCTTGTCCAATCAGAGACTTCAACATTGGAATAAATCCAGGACAACACAGTTTTTTTTCTTGAGGGCGGTGAGTTTCATTCACCCTTTTCTTCATGCCCTCATTGACAGTAACTGCTAAAGGATTCCATGGTTGTAACCCACACTTTTTAAACCCATTTTTTAATATTTCGGGTCGATATGACTCCTGTAGCAGCTCTGCAAGCAAACCACAAAAGTTGGCTTTTGTTACTTCACCTCCATTTAATCGATGCTGCATAGTTTTCTCTTTCCAGGAGGACTTTAATGTGTGGAACACTGCCACATCCATAGGCTGCAGCAAGTGAGTCGCATTGGGAATAAGTGCAATTAAAATTATGCTATTTTCACTACAGAATTGGCTGACCTAAAAAGACAAGTGCGAAACATGACCATCAACAAAAAAATTATGGGTCTAGAAATTCCCTGTTTGTCAAGCCACTGAATGAATTGGTTAGCCATATACTCATAAAAAATAGCGCAATTCATCCATCCTTGCTCACTTTTTCCTATCACCCATGATGAGGGGATCTTCTCAGAGATATGCAAGGGTATTCTAGCATAACGAAATACAACCATCGGTGGAGCCAGTTGTCCTGCAGCATTCCCATTGAACAAAACGGTTATGCACTCCTTCTCGTCATTTCCAACTGATTGGTAAATATTGTTGCTCCCACGCTCGGCTAAAACTTTTCCTGCCTTAGGTTGTAGAAAAAAAGCTGTTTCGTCAGCATTGAACACGCGCGTGGGGTCATTCAAAATGTCCAGATATCCGTTGGTTTTTAAATAGTTTTCAACTTCTCTCTTCCATGCATCAAGCTGCTCCTGCGTTACTGAACTCCTGCTTTTTGTAAGATTTTGAGCAACACGATTAGAAATCCGTGGATGGCGGTCCATAAAACCCTTGTACCATTTTTTGGACGGTAATTTTTCTTTGAACGCATCTTTCCCCAATTGCGCTGCCAGCCGCTGGACACTGAACAAAAACGTTGGCTTTGACACAGGAAACCCCCTTTTCGCGATTTCTACTACCCAATTTTCTAACAATAACTCTTCAGTACTTGTAAAAGTAGTATGAGCCCCCATTTTGCGCGATATGGGGTTGATTCCCTTTACTTTGCTCCTAATAGTTGATCGAGGTATGCCATACTTTTTAGCAGCAGCATAGACGGGCATGCCACGAGCCACGTCGTCAAGAGCCTTCAACAACACCTCTTCTTCGTACTTCAAAATTTTCTTGGGAGCCATTATTCTGAAAACAAATTATTTTTTTTTAGAACCTGAACATGACAGTGATAACCTAAAGATGACACAGCCTGTCATCTTAAGGTTCCTGAGATCAAAACGAGTCAAGAAAAAAATACTCGTATAATGATTAATTTTTAAAGCCTAAGGCAACCTATACATACATTATTTGCAAGAACCTAAAGATGACAAAACGATCATCTTCAAGTAACATCCCACTTTTGGGAACCCAAACATGACAGAGGGCTTATCAGACATAACCTCAAACTCAAACTGTTCTGTGAGACCAAGGGTAGAGTTTAAATTAAGTAATCTAAACATAAGTTATTCAATATAAAACTAAAAACTGTATACAATGACTTAGAACCTTAACTAGTATAAGCCTTACCTTTGTCAGATTCAGTAGCCTCGGTGGAAAAACACTAAATAAAACTTTAGTTGAGTTTGAAACATCGTTATAACATGACCAACGTGATTAGAATGGATGTTCACAATCATCCTGACTTGACAGAAGAGTCAATGTTGCCAACAAAACAACGATCGTTCCCGCCACTTCCTTTGACGTCTTATTTTTTCAAATTCTACTTCATACTGTCATCTATAGGTGGTATGTCATCTATAGGTGCAATTACCTTAGTCCTCTTTTACATATTGCGCAAATTAGGTTTGATCGTTTGATCCCATTTCCATTCTTCTTACTGCATACGTCACACTGCCGCAAGTTTCGGCCAGGCAATTTTTCTAACGAAAACTTTTTACTTATTGGGTGTATTCTTGTGGCATTTTTGCTTGCTAACCACTCCTCCTGTATCGTATCAATAACATTTGAAGTAAATTGCAATCTACTTAATTTTTTACCCGTACAATTTTCCGAATATATTATGTAACTGTTTAGCACCATTCTGGCAATAATGTTAAAAACAACTTTCTTCCAATATTTGAGAGTTCGTCTCTCATCGAGATATGTATATGACATCTTCTCGGATTCATCAACACCGTTCATAAATCTATTATAGTTGTGAATAATAATGGGTTTTTGCTTCACATATTCAACATTTCCTTTTTTCTTTGTAACGTTTATATTTCCCGTTGTGCAATTGGTAGAGATCAATATGACTGGATTTTTTTTAGATTTTTTGTCTCGGTAAGTGCACATAAGTATTTTACTGCCTTTGAAATATTTTGGATGACCAGGTTGTGCAAATTTTGCTTCATTTGGATTTTTTTTTCTATTTCTCCGAATGGTTCCAGTTAGATACGTATTTTTCTGTGATAACGCTTCTGCAAGGTGAATGCTTGTGAAAAAATTGTCTATGAATATGTGGTATCCTTTATTCAAATAATCTCCTTGCGTTAACAATTTCTCAACCACTACATAACCGAGACCCTTCTTTTTCATTTGATCTTTATCTTCGTTGGACTTTGCACCTTGATAACAAAAAAAACAATATTTTAAAATGGAATCACAAATCATCCAAAATTTGATTCCCCATTTGTGATGTTTTTTGTTGGGAAGATATTGCTTTATAATAGTGCGACAATGAGTACCAACTAAAGATTCGTCGATACTCAACTGACAGTGTAGCGTATATTGTTCCTGAAAAATTTTATTCGCATAGTCCACCAAGAAGTTGAATTTACTGCACGGATTGTAATCTGAATGTCCTGGTGGTGCTAAACTGTTATTGTCTATCAGATGAAAAAACTTCAAAATCAATTGAAACCTATCCCTAGCAAACATTTGGCAAAACCACGGGATGTTTCTCGAACCATTACTCCAATAGCAGTTTATTGACGGTCTTCTTGTAATGCCCATTTCTAATAGAACCGCAACAGATGCTCTCATTTATGCAGTAGTTACTGGTACCCAAGATTTCACGCGTGAACGGCGTTTCAATGCTCTTCTGGAATTCAAAAACTGCTCGGCATAGCGATTCGTTTCTATCGCCCTTGTATTGAAGAGTGAATTTGAAAAAACATTATTGAAATATTCAATTGGCTTCGCATCAGGAAGAGGGGCACGCTTTGGACCAGGTACTTCAGAAAAAGTATTCGAGGCGTTCGAAAAAAATGTGTCCACGGGTAACAATTCATCAATAATTTCGCCATCGGAACTACTTGCAGTTACTTCATCATCATCACTGCTATCACTAATGACTCGCAATCTCTTACGACAAACGATAATGTCACTTCCACTATCACTTTCAAAGTCATTACTATACTCTTCATTATCACTTCTCATATCAAAGTCGCTTTCAGATGAATCGAAACTTGACATGGTGTACTTCGTAAATATGAGTATTACACTTGTCAAAGGAGTAAAAACTCTTGCTCCTTCAAAGTCGTCATCTGTGAATCTATTTCTTGAAAAAGGATGTATTCCTGTTGCAGAGAACCCCGACGTAATGTTATTGATGGTATGTGAAGCACTATATGCAGGAGTAACAATACTTGCAAGATCATGCATAGTAATTGTTTTGTCAGGATGATTTAGTAACGCTTTAAAAGGACTGTTTACTGCAACGTCAAGTGGTTGCAGTTTATGAGTACAACGAGGGGGAAATGTCAACAATGTGATGCCATTTTCTCTTGCAGAATCGAAAGCATCGATGGTGCAATGACTTTCATGATTATCAAGGAGAATAAGAATTTTATCTTCTTTGGTGCATCTAGCAAAATTTTTAATGTGTTGTAGAACTTTTAGAAACAAAGGCCTTGTCATCCAGCCACTTGTAGGACTGTTCGCGAACCCCACGCTTTCCGTTGGACTCCAATTAGCATGGAATCATGAAATCTAGCTCTTGGAGAAATAAAAACTATATCCGTATAACCGTATTCCCAAGAGCATTTACGATAGCACACATAGTTATCAACTGACCTCTTTCTGCAGAAACAATTTTTCCAACTTGCTTTTGACCTATTTTAGCGATGACATTGGGTGCTTGTACAACTGTCATGATATTTGTTTCATCTAAATTATAGATGCGATCCGGTGTATAATTTCCACGTTGCAGCACATTTTCATAATTATTATAAAACATCATAACATTATGTTTATTAAAGCTTGTTGATCGAGAAAGGCTGGTATTTGCAGGTTTTCGCAAAGATACTGGGTGCCTTTTCATAAAGATTTTCATCCATTCAATACCCGCCATTTTGTTATTCATCCATTTTTCAGGACACTTTCCTAATGCTTTTGCATATTGATATGCTAATTCTCGACCTTGTAAATAACTAAGACCTTAACTCATCTTAGATATTTTTATAAAGTACTGTTCCAGCATACGCTCTTCATCGTTTGTGAAAACTTAATGCACGGTGTGTTTGCTACTATAGATTTCATTTTTTGGGGTAATATTTTCCTTGTATTTTTTGACTCTATAAAATAAAGTGGTTGGTTTTATGTTATATATAGCAGAAGCAGTCCTCAGCTTCATGCCGTCATTGATAATATACAAAACAGCTCGTTTGGCATCTTCTTCATTCACGCCATTTTCTTTTTTCTTTTTATAATTTCTTACCATTATGACTGTAAAAACAATAAAACTTACTTTTATTTCCATAAATGAAATGTACTTATTTTATTTATGTGGGGCACTTTTGAACATTTATTCAAAACGGCCCCATTGATTTTATTCAAATCTGCCGCGATACCAACCTTTAGGAATAAAAAATTCTATACGAAAGCCTAACTTGTGTTCAATGATCTTATATTTGTAAATACTAAGTGTATAATATAGACAACACTATAAACAAACGCACACAATTCGAAAATAATACTTACATTTTGAGTAATTTGCTATAATGCTAATATGGCCTGGTTTTAGGGTATCAATATTGAAGTCCCCAGCTATCACGATGTTGATTTTGCGAGTGTGAATAAATTAAAAAGTAATTTGTCCAACATACTTATAAATACATTAGGATCGGAAGCCGGTGTCTTATAAATACAAATGATTATTAGTATGTATACGGGAATTTCAATGGCACACGCTTCAAATGTCTTTGGAGTCGCATAACTTTTAAGATAAGTAAGTTCTTTGTAGTTGGAACCTTGTTTTATTAATATGCATGTACCACCTCTATGTTTCTCTGCAAAAAGCGTTTGCTGGATCAAAACAATTAATTTTCATAAACATTTCGTTACCAAATCGCAGAAAAGTTTCTGAAAGACATATTACATTTGGAAACTTATTAGTTTTTTGTAATTCTTGCAAAGTTAATTGTAATATTTCTTGCTTTGATAATATACCGGCAATTTTTGATGCATAATTTTAAAAGAAGGCGATTTACTGCTTCGGTTGGGACTGAAAAAAATTATCTTTTTTTATAGTGGGGAAATAGGACGGAATAGTACTTAGTCTGATTGTTGGCTTATTTGTGGATATCCTGAACGATTTGTTATAAGAAATAATTTTTTTGATTCCTTAGCATTAAGGTACTTATTTTTATAATCAATAGAGTCAATGACTAAATTAATTGACTTACATAAATGTGATAATTTTTACTTTTGCTTACATGTTACATAATGACAATTTTGATGTTAATTACATATAGATTGCATTGTTCAAAATATGGACACCTATATGTTGATTACTTAATAAGTTTATTATAATCATGTCGTTATTGCAGAATAAATTTATTATTTTACGAAACTGTCTACATAGTATATTTAAGTTATTGTCATTTTCACCGATACATAAAACTAGTTTGTCACCAGGTAAAATAGGGATTTTTTTACAATTTTTCAAAACATCTAATGTATAAACTAAACTAAATTAAAATAAAATGATTAAATAACAAATGCCAGGGACTCATAAGAGATTTCAGGTCTTACTAATTAAAAGTAATAATAAAAGAAAATCTATAAGTATAAACAATGTTCACTCAGTTTGCTCTGAAGATTACAAGTGCGGGGCGTGACTCCCTATGTCCATTCCGGTCATTTAACATGTCTTTTCAACCATGCTAATCGATACTCCGACTTATCCGTAAACTGTGCGGTGTACTCTTGGACGTTCCAACGGTCGGCTCGACCGTAATTGAAAATGGTGTTCCGCGTAGCGTGCCACGTATCCGGTACGTTGGCATAGCCTCCAAAGGCGTATACGCTATATGGGCGTGTCTTTCCAATCTCGTCTTTCCCAACCCGATGTGATAATATCAGTGAGCCTAGTACTTGTCGTGCTTCTAACTCAGCTGAGGTCACAATCTGATTATTGCGACTTTCTGATTAGAAAACATTTGGTGATGTCTCCTGAATGACTGGCTCAACGCGTGTCCAACAAACTAACGCTATAGCTCCCTCTGCATTCTTCTTAACTTGAGGTTTGATCTTGATCTTTTCCTCAGTCTTATTCAAAGCAAGAGAGACCTTCTCATATAGGTTACGTTGTTGTACTGAAATCGCGGAAACTTAGTCGGAAATGCATCCTCCATGATGTTCGCACTTTTCAGGAAAGCGACTTGATCATTAGCCAAAGTCGCAGCTCGTGCCCAACTCAGACAATTTCGTATCGGGATACCAACTCTGCGGGTGCTAAGTGCGCAGGTAGATACCATTCTCGAACGCCGGGTGTACCGGTCACTCTTAGATCTTCCTGAATCCTTTGTTTGCACACAAGTGGACTAGGCATTGCCATATACACCCAGTGTGTGGTGGGACCTACCTTACCAAACTCTTCTGTCTCCGTAGGCCATGCTGGCATTCTCAGCTTGTACCGAACAGATGTATTGTCTACTACATTACCGAGCGCCTTGATGTATGCCTCAATAGGTGCGGGTAGTTGATGGTTGCCCGAAAGAATTTGACCTGCGAAGGAACCCTCGTCATATGTAGAGTCTCCTTCTTCCTGTTTTAGGGTAATTAGGCGAGCATATAAGCTAATCACACAGAATTACACCCATGCAGACTTCGGTACGCTTTTAGCAAAGTAAGGCTGCTGAGTTGCGATTATATCGTACTCTCTCTCGCATAGCGGGATGAAGCCCTCTGTCGTGATTACGAACTCGTTGGTCCGTTTGTATGGTGCTACTCAGGGAAAACCCATCATGTCGATTGAAAACATTGGCTCATTGCGAGGTTTAGTAGATGTGGTCGATAGCCTTGTAGGCCTCGGTCCCGTCGCATTTGGGTGGCGTGGTGGAAGCGGTGGCACTGCTGTATTTTCGGATCCCATTATCATTAATCTTTGGAACGTACTGGGGGCATTTTATAGGCCAAATACGGAATTTACTTAATTATTGATGGGCTTATTAGTGATTTCGCTGCGCCGGTGTCTAAAACGGTGAGAAAACTACCACCTAATCCGCTAATATAAGTCGATGGAAGTCCGTTTTGATTATGTATATGTACTACGTCGTTGGCGTTATATTCGCAACTTCTATAAAATCCGATTCAAGCGAGTAGTTTTCAGATTGTTTGATATCGTCTTCCGTTTGGTTTTCAGTTTGGAAGACATCGTCCTTGTTTTGTTGATTCAAGAAAGAAGATTCTTAAAAGAAGATTCTTGTTTAATATTTTTCTTACGGATAAATTGTTGATTTGGTTTACATGGGATAGGCCCTCTCTTTGTATTCGAATTATAATAATTGTTTGGTTTATTTAAGGGACGTTGTATATTATTAAATAACAGGGTTATTTGCACGATAGATTTTTAATTTTAAATCTTCCTGTATTGCTAATGTTATAGCGTGCTTCAGGTTGTTTAGAGATTGCATTCTAATGGATAGTGACAGGGAGTGGGCTAAGTTTTCCTATGAATACGCTCATTCCCGTGTTTTCGTAAAATTCGCTTCTGGATGAATCTAATCCTATAAGAGTTCCGCGAGTATCGTTAACTCGCGGATTTTATCTCCGTAATATTTTTGTGGATTGGTGGATCTGGGTAAATGATCCCCTTATCCACGCGGTCGGAGGTGGGTTTGCGGTGCAGTTCATTAGAGAAAAATGCATATACGACGGCGATCGGAAGACGACTAACTCATTACAGTTCTTCCTGTTACAAAACATTCATTCGGGTGCGAATGAAGCCTATATATGTGTATAATAGTGCGCTTTCGGGATGGAGAGGGAAGATGAATGTGGATCATGAACGTGAAGCTAGTTTATTGGCGCGAACAGAGGACACTTTTTAATTCCTGAATTTTGAAGGGAATTGTGGAGGGTATATTAAAACGTGGCGGTAGAACTATTTAGCAAAGTTTCCGTTATTGGGCCTGATCGTTCTGTAATACACCAATCGGGGGAGTGTGAGATCTTGTGGAGGTAGTCGCGTTACGTGAAGAAGAACATTCCGTTTCTAATGTATAAACAAGGTAAGATCGATTCCAATGTTTGCTGCATTGCCACGCTTTGATCAGTCGAATTTAACTGTGAACGCGCCCACTATCTGATCGGGACCTAATCGCGTGAGTAAGTCTTACTCCTAGAGCGAGAATGGTTTCGCGAACGAGATTTGTCTCGAGATCCACGGTATCTGTCGTGTCGATGCGACGTGTTACGTGTATTATGATGCCTACCGGCCATGTTAACACAAAACAAGCGCTAGAAATTTGTGGTGGTTGAAACAGTGGTTTGGTGTCTTATTTTTTTTTAACCTCACTACAAAATGAAAGGCGGGATTTGTGGGCGTTGTTAAGAATACTATCGCAATCGGCGCTAAGTAATTTAACCGCTGTATCTGCTATCACTTACAGACCTAAGATAGAAACAAAAACCATAGGCTACAGCAGACGGGTCGCAAAATGAATGAAGTTCTATGCTAACCGGTGACTCGCACAACATTAACCTGGGTCTTACACACAATTCTTAACATAACGGGTTTTACATAATGGTATTACAGATACGTGTGCGTGCCAATTATAGGTGAGAACAACATTCACAAGCTCACTTACAGACTTTGATATTTAACTAATGAAGTGATAAACTAAAAATAAAGTGAAAATGTTATGTGCGTGCGATGATTCTGCAATATATGACGTTAAAACAGTAAAATCTATTTTAACTTGTTCCAGTGCTGAAGCAAGTCCGATGGCACTGGTTCAGACCAGTCTAAGTTTCGACGCCATAATTCCTGTAAAAGGATCTTAGATCTAATGGTACATGGGCTTATGAGACCAAGAGGGTCAAAATTTCTAAAAGAATGTGACAAAACTAACCTCTTTGTAACTTGTTTATCACGATAATGTGATAAGTGATAAGTGTCAGAAAATGGTTGCAATTGTAACCCTAAGATTCGCTTAGTGTCAGAGGTGCTGATGGATCTGTCAGCGCGATCTCGAAAATGAATGAGACGTTTAATTTTTTTTTTATATTCTTTATTAACAAAGTGATACATTTTTCTGTTATAAAACTATTTCGCCAAACTGTATAACAGTTTGTTGGCGAATACTTAACACTCACTTTACACGTTAAATATCACTTCAGTTTAATATAAGTATAATATAAACTATTAAATTACTTAAGCAATAGGTACAATATAAATTAT
>DWHO01003787.1:0-11648 GCA_018247575.1 Eurytides lysithous rurik | reverse complement strand
AGGGAATTCCCCTAAATTTGTGATATGAACATATTTCGCAGATATTAAATTTGACAAAAAAAAGGTAAGCACAAAAATTTTTAAATCGTGCTAAATGGAATAAAATCGTGTAAAAAAATTACAAATATTTTATTTTCAAACCGTGTAAAAAAACCGGCTAATAAATATCCTTGTGTTTTAGAAGTCAGTTGTTAATTAATTAAGGAAGTCAGTTACATCGTTATGTTTATGTGTAACTTCTCATTCCACCATATCAATAGTATCATTACTTCAATCCAAAAGACATAAGCATAACGTTACAAAAATCAAAACGGCGGTTATTAAAGTGTAATTTTTTAAGTTCTATTAAACTTTGATATAGTGACTTGCATGTTTGTTTTTTTTAATTGATTTAACTTGTCATCCATTTTTAATTAATTGCTAGGTGATTAACCTACCTATAACAATGATGTAATGATATGAAGAAGTAGGATAGGGTCAATAAGCGATCGATAAACCATGTTGTGTTCGATCATTTAAAATTTAATTTATCATTGGCCAAATCTAGGTAGTAGATACTAAGTAGCAATAAACAAGATTAGCAATAAACAAGAATAGTAATAAATATATCTAATAATAAATTAATTCAGAAATTAGCTTAATATATACTAAGCACTTTAAAAAAATTGAATAGTGTATTGATTAAAATAGTATCTGCATACAAAGGCTTGATGAGTAAATATAATAAAATATTTTAAACTGAAATAATAGAATTGTTTTGATTCATTGCCATATAGTTATCGAAACTGATGAAGTCTATAATCAACTACAATTTTCGTCATACTTCGTTAAATGTTAGATTATTTAATCAGTCGTCTAACTGTACGTAAATAATAAAACGGCTTGGTTATGTCATAGTAATCGAAGTAATATATTGTTTTAGTTCCTATTATTTAATTGAAAATTTATAGCTAGATTTATTAGTTCGTTTTAATTGTAATTGAACGTTTTCATATACATACGTACCAATTTATTTTTATGACTGATTGGCAACATTTCCTATTGTCTATTGCGAATCGAGGTTGGAGAGTTCGAATCTAATATTGCTTATAATCATCTTCGTCTATTTCTAATGCATTTATTATACCTCGATTATTTTAAGAAGCTTTAAATTAGTTTGGATGAGTTAATAATCTGTGGTCATATTTTCCTTCCTATCCTATCCTTAGAGTTCGGCAGTTCAACTCTTAAAACAGCAATTGTCTCTAAGAAACAAGGGTCATAATTATGAAATAACCATGCACTTCCAGTCATTTCGTTCTCGTGGTTGAAATTATGTTTTATCTCTAGCTTTTCAGCAAATGGATAAGCTAACATGCTAGCATGTATGGATTGTCTATTTGGGGGAACAGCAGCATATCGTCTTGGCAATGTCCTAGATGGAATCCCAAATTGTCGGGATATTTCGTTTATCCCCATGGTTTATTTGTCCATTTCATCAAAAGCTGGTACTTGTTACAAAAATGGTACAAATATGTCTGTCTTATCAGCGCAAAAAGGAAAGTCCTTGATTGCTTTGCCCATAGTAAAACAAGGTACCGAGACAAGTCACAATAGACCTCTTATGTATAGCCGCTGATTCTTTTGTCAATAAGACTGCTCCTTAAGTACATTACTAATATTGGATTTTAGTCATTTATTTAACCATTTTCTCTATTATAATATCACTCATTTTTATTGAGAATTCTCCACCGAGATATGGATCTTCTTCACTTTCATAGAAGTTATCTCGTCTATTTTCATTGTCCTATTTTACTGTAATCCTGCTAAATAAATGTGTACACAATTTCATTAATTTTCAGAAAAGAAAAATAATTGATTTTGGATAACTATTTTTTCGTTCTTATTTCATATTTACATTTATGTATGTATATTTCGACATAATAAAATAAATATCTGAGCAATCATCTGCTGCCATTAACGTTTACTCTAAAGGCCTTTTTAATAATTTAAAAATTCTCATGAAGTATTTTTAGTTCTATGATATTGATGTGTCGTGACTTCGTGCTATATTGTAAGATTCGAGAAAAGACAGGTCGTTTCGCGTCGACGTGCAAAAATGTGCGAAACACTAACGCGGTGTCTGCCGAGTTTCCTGTTTGCGAGATGCAGTCCTTTTAATTACGGAGGCAAAGATCATATGACGACGCGAATGACGTAGTAGCGCTTTGTGACGACATTCTTCTTTCTAAAAGAGTTTGAGGCACGAGGAACGGTTCGCAGATTGAAGTCTGGAATGGGGGATGCATTAGTCGGCGCTGTCATTTGGGTTAATTACTAACACACTCCAGAAGCAATTTTTATTGAAAATAATTCGAAAAAACAAATGCCCTTTACAGTAGACAGAAGAATAGTGAATTGGCTCCGAACAGAAAATAAATTAAGAAAGATTTTAAATTTTTACACAATATATTGTGTTACGAAAATTCTAAACTTTTAATGTAAACAAATTTGAAGAAATTACATTTCTGTATTCAGATTAAAGTAATTTTATGTTTCATCGCCAGTGTCATTTTTCCCACGTCAATATCAAAATTATGAACTTTCACACAAAACTCTTAATTGTACAGATCGAATTTTCCAGAAGGTAAACATAACGGTAAACGTATCTCGTTAAATAAAAAAAAAACGAACTTGTAACGCACGACATTTACGTTCCAAGAACCTCAAAATTGTTAGAAAAGAAAACGATTTTCAAGATAAAAATATAATAAGCACATTGGCATTTACACGACGGAGTTGCGCTTTTTTCAGATCTGTGAGGGAACTTCCATCGAGTTTCGTTCGAGCGCCTCAGTGCTTCCGGGCGTTTTTTCTTCCTCACGTAAATCTCGGCTAGGTAATGGGAAAAGTTGTAACAGGTATTCAAAACGTATTATGCGCTATTAATATTCCGAGAAGTCGACGACGTGAGTAACTCTATAAAAGTTCAATGAATAAGGACTGATGTACACTTGTGTTTGCCCGCAGTTTGAACACCCGCTTTAGATAATAATATTATAATATAAATTAGGGACGGTTGAAGTAGGCTTATAGAACTAACGTTTAATTCTCAGGGTAGTTTACGTTCATTCTGTGATGTTAAACCTGATAGATCTAATGTAAAATTTCTAAAAACCATGATTTGGATACCAAAGAATTTATTGGACAATTTAAATTACTTTTTTTTTAAATTCTACGTTAGCTATATGAAATCTATTCATTGTTATAAACATAAAAAGAATATATAATGTTATTCCATGTCTGTCTGATTGAATTACGAACCGACTTTAAAAAATCTTTCTGCATTTTATCCTCTATTGATTGAACCTTGATGGCTATTTCCCATCACGCTACGGCTCTCTACAGCGGAGAAGTTACCATAAAAAGTGTAGATCAGACACTTTACAATAAAAATATGTCGTGTCAGAAATTGATGTTCTATACCAATAATCCAATGTTTTAATGATTTGACGAAAAACGGCTTTTGACTTCTAAAGTTATAATATCTCAAACATGTATGTCTATAAGGAGTCGTTAAAGGTCTCATGCTACTCGTTTGTATATTTTAAGGTACACAAACGTACGTACATAACATTTTTTTTTAAATAAATGAAGTGAAGAGACAAACAAGTTTTACGTTTTAAGTTTTTTCTCAATCGAAAACGAAAGGCCCATAACGTACAGTATTTTCATTAAATTAAAAACTGTTTGGTCTTGCACTGCACTTTTCACCCAGAGATCTGGGTACCCAATATTTACGATGGAAACATTGCTTGAAATAAGATTATAGTGTGTTTTAATCATTACTGCTTGTTGGCAAAATATCAGTCAATGCTGGAGAATTATTACCGGAGTCCGTAGGTCTAATCAAATAAATAAATAAATAAGAAATAGCAGTCGCAAAAACACTTTCATAGTTACACAAAAAAGTGAAATTATACAAAAACACCATATAAATAAAAGTTATCTTTAATTGTTAATGGGATCAATCGTCGAATAAAATTCGTAAGAGGCGCGATTAACAATACAAATGAACCTTACACTTTTACGGACCTCTCAAAAGGGTTATATCATATGTTTAGTCGTTTATACAACAGTTTGAAATCTACAATTTTATTAAAATATATTCGTCGATGAAAAATTATTCAAGAAAAAGTGTAACCTAAGAACGAGACTGTCCCGAAAAGAATATTTTATCAAATTCACGTCTTGTGTACATAAGTTCATGCGAACGGACGAACACGTGTAAAGTTAAAAATCTTTCAGATCGAGCAAGTAGGCACACGAGGAGTAATTTTGCATGAGCGTGACGAAGGTGGGTGTGCAAAGTCAACGCGCTAGATAACATGGGGGAGGCTGGGGGTGGTTGCTACGTGGCGCAATGTGACACACGCCTATTGATAATAACTGAACAAGCAGGGAAGATTGACAAACTACGCTCCCAACAATAGACTGCTGGCTGCCTGTTTATAACACGAGTGAGTATTCGCACGTCTAGTGTAATTGCAATTGTTCGTGCACAACACCATCTCTTTCACAGAGATCAGATTGATGGAGTTTTTTGTTTCTTTTTTTATATATGACAGCTTGGGAAGCGATTTAAGATGGTTGCCCGGTTTAGCTAATCGGACGTTAAACTAATGAATTTATAAATATCGCATTAAATTATGAAACGATAGAAACAAAACGTCCCCGCATTGTGCTGATAATGAGAGAATAACAAGTTATACGGGGTCGTGTAAAAATAGTGATATCAAATTAAAATAATTTTTCCTATCGTTTATACTATGCATTCGGAATGAGAATTACATTTTCTTCTTTTTTCTATTTCTCTAAATCTTATAAGGAAACCAGCAAGTCCAGCGCCCAAGTGCATGTACTTGTCCATAAAAACGCATTGTCAGGTGTTATTTTTAACAAATTAAACAGTTAAAAACTCTTTGAATCTGCACTGCGCTCATCATCTAGAGATGGTCGAATTGCTTCCAACATAGATTATTGAGCTTGCCCAGGCTCTGCAAATTCCTACCACTATAACTTACTATCATCTAATTAACTGGTTACGATAGTCCATCTTGTAAGTGTTTTAATAACTTGTTAAAAATTAAACCGACCTTTACAGTGACAAGTTAAATACCAATAATTAAAATTGTGGATAAATACCCAAAGCACGTCTGCATATTATTGGAGTATATGTCCATATAATAATGTTTTTAACGAAACATTTAGTAACCTAACAAAGCATAGCGAAACCAGAAATTGACTCGTTAAATCTTTAACCGACATATTGAGCCTGTTATCAAATAAATCGCAAAATTGTATATAATAAATAGCTGAAGATAAAATAAAGGGCTCGTTTAGTAAACTTGGATCGGAAACGCGGCCAACCTCGGAACGTTACAAGTATTTACATTCAGAATCACGTCAAATCCGAAGTGCTAATTGACAATTTAAACGTTTCGGTAAAAGGGTTCGACGCACCCCTTAATAGGGCCCTAATAACAGATTTCGAATAAATGGGAGAGGTTTCCGTTCGGGAGCCCATTGTTTGCTTACGGGTTTGCGAGAAAATGTTTTTAAGGATAAAGAAATCCCTCCTCGTTTACCTACTTTGTTTTTGAATAGAGTACGAACAATAGAAGAAAAAATTATGTAACAAACCACCAATACATTATGAGGGGTCCGTAGCGGCGGAATATTTGAATTCCTATCATGGCAATGGCTAGGATTATAATCTTCTTGCTACTTTTTGTTATTAATTTACTACAAAAGAATTATGAATAAGTTTGTACCAAAAAAATTGACGCAAATGTTATGACCTGACATGTTTTTTGCATTAATATAATTATGTAAGAACATTTTAAATGATATGTCCTTCCGACCTAATCCGGCCACGGCGGCCGATTTACAGGAGATCAGCTAAGTACGCAGGATATTTTATAGTGCACAACACGTTTGCGCAGACCCAGGTGCACTCACTCTTCGTTTTACTCTCATAGCCCGATGGGACGGATAACCGATACGACCGGAGAGAGATAAGGCGCGGAGGTAACATTAAACCGACCTCTAAATAACGACTTCTTCATGCCCATCCGACGCATGGATCATCTTACTTTTCAGGCAATCTGGTGATCAGCCCATAATGCCCTAATCCAACTTAGAAACCACAAAACAAAGTCATTGCTCTCCGCGGGATTTTAACCTACGACCTCCGTTTTGTAACGCGCAGGCCTATACCACTAGGCCAAGGAGGCGGTTAGAACAGACAGAAGAACATTATTACAATTATCCGAATAATTTCTGTTAAATTTATTTAAATATTCAGACCAGATTTGTAGATCTTCCAGGATTTTTATCGCGATGATCTAAGTTTCTAATGATGCAAACTTGCCAACATGTTACGTGATATTATTAGGTAACGACGTGAATATGATAACACCGAGCACCTTGAGATGAGGTAAACGCGTAACCCTGATTCTTACGCCTTTGACATTCCAACATCCGCGTGCTATAACCCATTCAACAGTTCAGGGAAAAAGCAATAAATCCAGTCGTTTTAAATGATCCCCGACAAACAGGTAAATAATCAAGGGTTAGGGTTTAATTGTGAAAGTTCCCTAGTAAAGTCCAAAATTTCACGTCCAATGTTTAGTGAATTACGCAACTGGCTTCGTGAACTTAATTTATTACAAGGCAAGTGAGGCGACAATGCCACCAGGTCCATGGAATATAATTATTCATTTGTTGTTAACTTCGTAGAGCGCGTAGCGAGCAAGGTTAAGGTATGGAAATACTTTTCGCCATATAGTTAATGGATTAAATCAGTTATTTATTTGAACATATTGTTTTAAACTGTTTTATTTTTATCATAAAAAAATTATAAGTATAAATGTAAAGAAATATAATTGGGGGTTCTTTTACTAACCAGTAAAATATTTCGGCGTTCGTAAGAGGTTGATCAAGCCTGAATTTCGTTACACATTTTCAACATAGTTTTTTTTACAAAAAAATAAGATCTCCCTATTTTTTTCACTAAATTGAGCATTTGTATATACATGTATATATATGCATACAAATGTATATCCTATGAAAAGCTATCAATTCGCAGGTCATATTTAACCATATTTTAATAAACTCTCAATATTCAATATTTTTCGGCCTTATGCTGATATTAATTTTTTCTAATCGAATAGATTATTAAATGTCGAATTTTTCGTTGCTTTATCAAGACCACGCCTTTTTTAATATTTTCATTATAAGTTAAAGCCTTAATTTAAATGTGTGTTTGCAGAAAAATTCCAGAAAAAATTAATTTAATAATTACAGGTCATAATAAAAATTAGACGTTTAAAATGAATAAATTAAGTCGTCGTCTACGCTCCAATTCATTTTACCTTGTAACATGACATTGGCATTAACTGGATATCCAGATTAATTGTAAATCTGGATATTACTGGAATACCTCTATTTAATTCATTTAGTGTAGCGACTGCGACAAGTTACTTACAAATTCAATTCCAGACGATATAATAAATGGTGACGGCTTTTATCTATTTGAAAATTTTAAAAATTAAAAATAGGAAGCTTGTTACTTAAATTGTCAACTAATGTAATTATATTTGTTAAAAAAAATGTAAAAAAGGTGTACGAAATGCTTTACCCATAGACATTATAAACGATGTTGCAAATTGAATTTGTGTGTGCCTTTATCTTTTTTTTTATAAGTCCCTGCCATTAGACTTTTTGTCTACGTTTACCATTGCGTATTTTTTTATTAAAGCAATGCTATTCAATACGTTTATAATTATTCAAAACGTCTCGGATCCTTTATTTTATAATCCAACTAAACGATATAAAATCCCTAATAAAGTATTATTTGGGAATATTTGAATTTATTCATTAGGATTTCAAATATCTATTATCAATATTTATGAATAGCTCCAAACACCCGGTGCGTAAATTGTAGTTATATTGACCGTGTACTCTGATACCGATGTTTACACAATCACGCCGCGAAGGCCGCCTGAGATATTACATTTTTGAAGTTTTTAAAATAATATGTCAAATAAGATCACAATTAAATTTCGTCTCCGACATGACTTCGGTATTCATCTTAAGCGTTAAATGTATTTTCTTAAAGAGTCCTACGTCTATCTTTTTTTTTATTCGGAACACAACTTTACCATTCGTAATTCTTAATATTTATATAAATCACGAAGTGCTAATTGACGCACCCAACAAGTATTTAATTCGTGTACCAGTAGTGCGAAAATCCACAGTAAATAAACATGAAGATCTCTAAATCTTCGCTAGATATAATATTTGTTGACGTCTATGTCTAAGGTCGGTAATAATTAATTTTTGAATGCCATACTCTTAAACTGCTTTATAGGGGTATTTGTATTGATAATTGAATTTTGATGCAAACATAAAATAAAAATATTCAAGTAATGAATTATCACATAATGATTTCTTGTGATTATATATATAGAAGATAAGATATAGATAGCTTAATTTGATCGAGGCTTTGATGATTCGCGAGGCTTTTCAAATAAAGAAACATGTTAACTGCCATAGATTTTAGATGGTTGGACTTACCTGCTCGGAAGCCTATAATTATTGAAATTAAATCTAAGCATATTACGATTGCAAGACTTTAAGATACCATAAGCTCATAGTGCATAGATCGGAGAAAAAATATATAAATAAAAGTTTTGAGGCTATCCGGGTTTAACTATGACATAGGGACCTGAATCATCTTAGTTTGTCCTGTCAACGTTGTCTCTGTAAAGTGTTCGAAACAACAAATTAAATGCAATAAAATTCAAACGTAAACTAATTTCAAACAAGTTGGTTTAATTTTAACGGGAAATATGCATTTTAAACGAGTCTCGAGTTCAATTAATATATTTTTTGTTTAGTCCAGTATAAATTTTGATAATTTTGAGTTTGCTTGGTGGAAAGTTTTTCATTATTCTTAATACCCTTTGCTCCAGAATATTCCATTTAATGTAAAACTCAATATTTTTAACTTCCTCCTTGGCCTAGTGGTATAGGCCCGCGCTTTACAAAACGGAGGTCGTGGGTTCGAATCCCGCGGAGAGCAATGGCTGATCACCCGATTGCCTGAAAAGATGATCCATGCGTCGGATGGGTGCACCACCATCTAATGGTGGCTTAAAGAAGTCTTCATTAAGAGGTCGATTTTCAATTATTCATACCTGATATATATTTATATTATTAATACGTTACACTGATAGGCAATGCTTGCGCGGCCTGCCGCCTGTGATTCCGTCTCTAGAATAGTTGTCTAAATGGTCGTTTATTAACTTTATGATCGAATTATTAAAAACCCTAAATGACTCTTACATTTTATTATCCTTTTCCGTGAACAAATCAATGTAAATGAGAAACAAATTTACGTTACCGTTCCGCCTGTTATTTCACTAAGCGACAGTATCATCTAGTGACATGGGTATCGTGAAATTGCCAAATCGGCAGTAACTTGAAGGCCCTAATGTTCACTTTACGACTCCACTCTTTTACGAGTGTTTTGGTTACGCCTGTCGATCAAATCCCTCACCTCCGCGTTTTACAAGCGTCTGCGAAACACGTGTTACGTGGGAGTTTAACTCAACAGGGTCCAAAATTTATTAGAGCTCTTGTTTCGTCCTCGTGCGATTTTCGAAGTGGTATTCTTTACTGTCGGATTTTGCGGTAGGACTATCACTGTATTTTATAGTAGGGTGACCAGATAAGCTTTAAAAAAAAATGAAATCCGATTTGAAACAAAGCAACATTACATAAAATTATATTTCCTGATTAATTTAAAGGAATTCGCTGGTGAGTCTTCCAAGTTAAGGTTTAATCGAACTAACAAAACTAACCTGAATTTATACTGTTAAAGGTACTACATACACAGTAACCATATTTTCAAATGTCGAAAAAAATTTGCGAGACAATTCCTTTGCTTTTTTTTCAACATATCGAAATATTAAATTAATTAAAGAAAGATTTTTTAAGCTTCTTCCGCTCTCCTTATTACTCAATCAGATTTGCCTAAGTAAATAAAAAAAAACTTGTAACTGTAACTTTACATAATAATTATACATCATATAAATTTAAAAGCAATAGAGAAATAATGGAGTCTTTCAATAAATATACGTTACAATCAGTGGCGGTACTACCATACAAGCACATAATTCTCGCAACGCTCAAATTTAAAAAAATAAATTATCCGGGAATTATGTGCTAATTAAGATTTATAAATTTTACTCCTTAGTAGGGCAAGCCGGACTTTTGGGCTTGTATGGTAGTGCTGCCACCGATTGCAATGTTCCATTGGAGTGGATAATGTTTTTAGAGAGATTATCGAGAAAAGATCATACACCATCTTACAACTCTGGGTAAAAAAAACAACTGAGTTTTAATTTAATTCAAAATAATGGCAGTGTACTGTTATAGACATGTGATTAACTCGCGGGCGCACTATTTAGCTTTTGGACTGTCATTAGGAAAAAATATTTGTAACTTCGTAATCAATATCAGTTTATGTAACAGTCAGTTCAATGTCTTTTTGTATGAACATTCCAAAATACTTTACTATTTGAACTGTTAATTTTTGTTAGCACTTGTAGTAATAACGCTTATTGTTGTAACATTTGTTACATTTAGCTGATGAGTGCTATTATTGCTATTTTTTTATATGTATCAAGGGACATCTCACACACTAACCACTACACCAATGGACCAGTCGATTATAAATCGATATTAACTATCATAATGAATGTAGAGTTTTTCTTGCGCAGTTTGCTCGCCCAATGGTTGCGGCAGCCGTTGCGGGACATAAACTTGATCAACGAGCGGCTGGACATTGTGGAGGCGTTTATGAACAACTCGCAGCTCAGGCTGCAGTTGCACGAGGACCACTTGCGGCGAATCCCCGACTTGCAAGCACTGGCGAGGCGGCTCACTAGGAAGAAGGCCAACCTGCAGGACTGCCACAGGATATATCAGGTAAGAACGCATACATGCACTCAGTCACAAGTGAACACACAGCGCACAACTAACAACACTACAGACAGTTTTTAAACATATACCAATTTTCTGTTCTGTCGTGTATGAAGTTTACTAAATTACCATATTTAATTTTAAGATAAATATTAATAGCTTCTATATGTAGATGGAGTAACTTGTCAAACACTTCTTATGGCTACCAAGCATATTAATAAACGTTTCGTGATTTATTTACGTTGTTTTCATGAGCATATTAGGTTTGGAACTTTTTGGACGTTTTGGAACTTTACTTACGAGACTTTAGTACTTTTACTAGTCAAAAACTTTTTATATTTAGCTCAATCAGTTTTTCTTTAAAAAACATTAAGTTTATATGCGGTGGCCTATTTAAGCCGTAAGGACGTATATAAACTGTCACTTTATATATTCTTTAGCTCATCCTTTCAGCCAACTTAAATGGAAAAAGTTCTCAATGCAATTCAATTATTTTGCACATTTATTATGCGATAACTCATATTGATTGACTTAGTTTGATTTTTGACTGGCCCGTTGGTGTAGTGGTTAGTGCTCCTGACTGCAAAGCCAAAGGTCGTGGGTTCGATTCCCACCCA
>DWHO01003786.1:0-11649 GCA_018247575.1 Eurytides lysithous rurik | reverse complement strand
GTTGGGAAGAAGCAGAAGGGGAAAGGGATGGAGGAAGAGGTAAGGAAGGGAATTAAGAGAGGGAGGGTATGCCACCGGCCACCTCACTCACCCACCGCGGCACGACGGGACAATTTCTGAATCGGGCATTCATATGCATCTAGTAGCTCACCGACGCCCTGTTGGAACGTTGCTATGCATTTTGTTAAATAAGAAATTCCAATATAAAACTTACGTATTTTGTGAATTGCTCGCACCACCATTTGTGTATTGAAACGTGTGCTACAAACCACTGAGAACATTTAAACATATTGCCATTTAAAAATGGACTTGTACTGCATTTATCGGGAAACATGTCGCTAATGTGGATTCAAGAAGTCATTACCTTCATACACACCACAAGAAGTTATTTTACCTTCAACTGTGGTCTGGCTTGAAGAGGAATGTTTCGAGTGATATTATTTTTTTTATTTTCTAATACCCCTAACATGTATGTTCAGGGCGTTTGGTATTTCGGCTTTTTAATTTTTTCTAGTTTTCATATGTTTGAAGTTTTGTTAAGGTACAGTTACAATTTCGTATATTATACTATGCTATTTTTGAATATCTTTTACTGTTAATTCGAGTGATATTTTTGTAAAGTGTGGAGATAGGCCATCGTAGATTTCAAGACGACGAGAGTAGCGGAAAGTCAAACAGTATTCTATACATGCAGGTCAAAAAACACATGTCGTTACGTATTGGGCAAGTATGTCGCATGCCATCAGGCGCATATGTGAAGAATAGGAGGGCCATGAAGTACTTGTCGCTTTATTGCCTTTCTAATTTCAATGTGAAAACTTCAATTTGATCGACCCGTCACTTCATTTCATAAATTTCCTCATTGAAATATATGATAGTCTGTTTTTTAAATAATCCTCCAGACATAGTCTCTGAATGCTCAATAATATATTATAAAAGAATACAAAAAGCTCACAGAGCTCACATTCTTCTTAGCAACATAGCCAGAGCAAAGTTTGACACACCTGACTTATATTCATGAATATAAATATTTATGTCCCATCTCGGACTCAAAGACATGGGAAAAATCTTTACGTTCCATCTGTTAACATTAATTATAGAAAGAATCCTTTCTTCCTAAGAGCCTCCCATGGATATAATACAACAGCAAAGAAGTCATTAGACATTAATTTAATTAATACGAAGCTATCTACAATTAAATGTTTTTATAACAGTGAGTTTTTTGGTATCCCGGCCCACAGAACTTATTGCAAATAATTGCTAATAAGTAATTGAATTTGTCTGAAAATGTATATTGAAAATGTCCTCTATCTTTTTGTTTTTTTTTTATTCTATATGTGAATACTTATATTTGCTCTTTTTTAAATTTATTGTTACTGTTTATATTGTTCGTTAATGTGTTGTAGCTGTAGTTTTCCTAACTAATAAAATAAAAATAAAATAGTTCGAAAACATCACACGCGATAAGTCTGTCACAAAACCGCGAAAAAGTGAAAAGAGAAGACTCAACAGTACGCAAGCAAATAATTCGAAAATTGAAAACGTTTAAGCGTGCCACAGAGATTCGTATAAACATATTGCTTCCAAGGCGTATACATTTATAAATTATTTGATTACTACTTAGTACGTCTGGAGGTCGACGCTGATTGCGCCCTCATTAAGTCGCTTAAAGTAAATCATGCAGATATTTTGACACGACGTTAACGAATCTCTCATTCAACGGAGTTATATATCTACGTACGGGTACTTATTTCTGACTACTCGGACTAAGATCCAGATCTTTAACACTGTTAATGATAATCATAGAAATTTGTATTACAAGTGGATTAAAAAACTATTTACGGCATATAACTTGCGCCAATAATTGGTCAGATTTCATATTTGTCCCCACCCTTTCCACTATTCTGTCATTTTGTTTTTAGCTTCCACCTCACGTGAACCAAGCACCTTTCATTGTTAAATTAATTTATTAATGTACGTCTTTTATCGCTTTTTGATATAGCTTTGGCTTTTATTTATTCGAAACTTGACAGTGTTCATACTCGCGCGAATGTGAATATTCTAAAATTCATGAAGTAAAAGCTTATGTAGTCTGTAAATTAGTTTTTTTTTTAGTTGCTTTCAACTACAAAAACCCAAGAAATTAACGAGCCTTTATTATTTGTTTTTTTTTTATCGTTATTTGTTATCAGTGTGAAGTTAAGAATGTTATGTAAAACAACATTAAAGTTACTGAAGTGTGCTCACTGCGGCTGCATCGCTGTTAAATGGCGAATAGCGAAGTTACTTTGGAGCTAAGTATTGACCACTAACAAATTTAATTTATATTTTTTTATGTGAGCTCGTAAATTTTATTTTTATCTGCCTAAATGTCATAGTAAATAATATTATAGTGACAAATTTGCTGTTTTTTAAATCTAACGAAATGTACAAAAGAGCATTTAAATGTCTCCAAAGAAGTACGTTTTACGATGGTAGAGCCATGCAGCTGCACCCGCTGCCGAATTGGCTGGCTCGAACCGGATAAGTACCACGACCTTACAGAAAATCGGCCTAAAGTGGAAGTGTTTGTACTTCCGCGTATCCTCCGATGAGTGAGGTGGCTGGTGGCCCATCCCCCTTTCCTCTCCCTGTCTCCATTTCCTCCCGCACCTCTCTTCCCCTCCCGCTCCCTCTATCCTCTTCCCTTTCTCTCACTCTTTCTCCCACTCTCTTTCGAAAAAATCCCCCTTAAAGGCTGGCAACGCATTTGCACTTTCTGTGATGTTGCAAATGTCCATGGGTGGCGGTAATCACTAACCATCAGGTGAGCCGCTTGCTCGTTTGTCAGCCTACTGCATTAAAAAAAAAAGTTAGGCAGTATGTCTTTCAAAAAGTGTATGTATTTTTAAAAATTAACAGAAACACCGAATATAAAAAAATGGTAATAGGAGTAGCGAGTAGTTTGGAAATGACTCTGCGAAGAGGGAAATCTGAGCATCAACAGAAATTCGGCCAAGTGCGGCTCTAGTAGTTAATGGCGTCGGTTGTGCAGTCCTTTTGTTTTTAACGGAAAATATTAAAATCGTAGCGAACGTAGAAATGTTTGTTTGGATAACCCCAACATAGTTTGAAACTACGTCTACAGTTATTGAAAGTAAAATAAAATGGGATTTTTGTCTATGAGATCATCGTCATCAAAAATCAGAAAAAGCCTGCTCTACTAGGGACTAATATCCCCGATCGTAGAAAATAACGATATAGTATGGGCCAAATAATATGCGTGTAGAATTCGCGACGTCTTTAGCATTTAAAGATTGGGGTTTCCTTTTAACACTATTTAGAACAACATTTTTCTTTCAGTCTTGTTTGCCAGAGCTTACGCATGCTTATTACTCTTAGTAAACATTAGTGTGAAGGTATTGCCATAAAATTACCTTCGATAAGGACATCATCAATCATCGACTCTGATCAACACAATAAAACTCCTACGTCATTCTGCGATACAGGTCCTAATAGTTGGAAGCGAATAGAGTTTTTCATATCTATAAAGAAAGGTGCGTAACTCCATCGAACATGCGTCGCGAAGTGCCCGCGCCCGATCCGAGGCGACGCGACGTCTGCACTTCTTCCCGTTCATCCCGACAGCTGCTTATTTCCCGGAAATCCCTTTCGGGACGTGAACGAGGCCCCGTGCTATTTCACTTCAATAATATCGCCCGTTAAAGCCGTCTTTTGTTACTAAAACGACGGGAAATGGAATGGATAGAAGCCATTCCTTTTTTTTAGTTTTGACGCGTGGAATTCTACTTTACGGACGTAAACCCACTGTTTTACGTTTGCGTGTACTCGTAAATCCTTGCACGCAGTATTGTTATGTTTTCTTATTATGGAAGTCGAAATTATTCGAAGAGCTGATGAAGAGGTTCTTATTGATTCATAAGGTTGTTAACATTATATATGCTAATTGCCATTTTATATGCTAATTTGTTATTTTTATATGTTAAAAGGAGAGTTGACTCTTTTGCAGAGTCCTATATTAGAGTAACTCGGGCTAGGGCATTGCGGGTCGATGAACTGATTGCCTGAAAAGTAAGATGGTCCACGCGTTAGATGGGTTTGAAAAAGTCGGTCCCGGCTACTTGTCAACGCCATCTAGCGGTGGCTTGAAAGGGTCGTTATTAAGAGGTTAGTTTCACGTGATTTCTGCGTCTGATCGGACTACCCGTATCTATGCAAACACTTGTACATTATATTATGTCCGTCGTGTAATATATTACCGGGAGTGGTATTACATTGACTTAATATCAATAAAGTGATTTTTGATAGTTTAAATCTTTGTAGTTGACTAGGTGTAGTCTAATTAGTAGATCCTTTTATTTAGCGACAAAAATAAAATTAAGGCATAAGTCAATTTACAGATGTCAGAAAAAAATAGGCATTAAGATAAGTGTATTCTATAGAAATAACAAACGATTGATGCATTTCTATTATTCCAACGACAATCAACGAAATTCAAAAGACAATCGTAAGTATTAACTCAATAAATGTCTTTGTTTTGGAACTCTATCGAAAGGGCCGTTCCGCCCAAGTTTTTATTGCCTCTGAAATTAACAGGGCAATAAGTACGCTGAGCGCGTTATTATACCGGGCAGTAAATTATTGAGCGGTAGCTGAAAGCTTAGTTTGTTAACGGGGAGTCGAATCCCAGAGGGGCGGTTGCGAGCCCTCCGAGCTATCAGCTACGTGAGAAGACTTCAAGGTCCGAATTGTCGTTCCGTTGCCGTTATAACTAGCATAAATGGGTGTTATTTTTTATTAAAAAAAAGTTGCATGTCGATATCTTCGTGTGTCATCTGTCATAGATTTCCACAACAGCATAAAGTTCCAAAACTATGAATGTGGTTGCCGTTTGAAACAAAATGTCTCCTGATTACCTTGGACAAACCATATTTATGCAACAGCAGCTTTCGCATTTCTTAGAACATGACTCTTCTACTAAATCAGTTGGCGGAACGTCCGTGTCATAGTAAGGGACGCATTTGCCTAGAACAGTACGGTGCCATTCAGCGTTTGTTGTTCAAAGCTTTTTACACTGTTCACTGCGTGGAATCTATTTTAAAAGAGCAACTGTTGAGTTTCTCTCTTCTTCGGCTCTTCTCAATAAAACTGCATTCCGAGCCGTAAAGTAAATTATTGTCAATTTTGTAGAGCCTGAATGTAACTGGTAGTTTCGGTTGCATACTTAAATATATAGCGTACACAGCGACTGTTAAAACCTCACAAAGCTTATATGCTTCATGCAAACAACTGATCTGATAAAACGTTAAGGTATTATGGTCATTTAGTGTATAAAATCATTTTATTTTATACTTTTATTTCATTAGTTAGAAAAAAAATCAGCTTATTACATATTAACGAACAATATAGATAGTTACCTTTTGTAACAATTTAAAAAAGTGCACGTACAAGTTTTTGATATAAACAAAGAGATAAAAGACAATTTCTATACAACGAAAAAAAAAATAGCAATCTAGTCTTAAATTACACTATTAGATTATTTCAACAATTTATAATACATCCTGCGCACTTGGCTGATCTGTTGTAGATCGGCCGCCGTGGCCGGATTCGGTCGGGAGGACATCATCATTTATATAAAATACACCACCAAAGCTCTTCCCCTTGAATCGTCGTATCATATCAGATTGAAGGAAAACGAGACCACGGAGTTACTGTTGACAGTAAATTAAAATTCATTTCTCACATTAATAATATTATTAATAAGTGTACTAAAATGCCACTTTTAATTAAAAGAGATTGTAAAAGTTTCAGAGCCAGAAGTTATTCTCCTTAATGCTTGGGTTAGAAGTCAGCTTGATTATGAGTATAGAATTGAATTCCTCATATGCTGTTCACTCAACCAATTGAGATGTTCCAGCGATCATTTACCCGTCTAGCATTTTTATGTTCTATTATTAGTCACAGAACTCCCTATCCCTTTAATCGGCGCTTGGCTTGGAAAAATTCAAGATAAAATTTTACTTCATAAAAGTGTTATTAATTTTTTACGATTCGAAGAACTCACGGAAAAGATTAAGATTAGCGTACTCTACAAACTTCCCTGGCAACCTATTTCTATCATCTTTTATATTCCCCGATTACATCTTGGAAAGCACGCGCCAATTACTAGAATTTGTAGCGAATATAATGATATGAATAAACAATTACCATTAACCGATATATAGTTAATGATTCTCTGCACCAATTCAAAAACAATCTGCATAAATACTTAGTTAACGAAATAATCCAAATATGTTGTAGTTTTTAAATTTTGTATTTAAGTACTTATCATTTACTTTACTTATCACTTACTTTCTTACTTATTTAAGAACGTATAATCAATCTAAAGTTAGATCTTTTTGAATGTAAATTGTATTTTTTTTCACGTGTTTCCGATTTAAGCAATTGTAAACTTTATGTCAATGTTGTATACCTCTAAAATTGGTTTTCACTTCAGATTCATAAAAACTGTAAACAATTGGTGTATATAATTTTGAATGTGAGCACGGTTGATGTACCTATTAAATAAATAAATAAATAAATAAATCTTTCATTTACAATAATATTAATGAATTATAACAAATTAAGACAGCCTTTTTGTAGCACAGTTGAGGAGACTAATTAAAATATTTAAGCTACTATGGATCCATTTCAAGTAGATCGGTATATAGTACTTGTCGAAGAAAATAATTGTCAAAATTCTCGGCAGTACAGTACTTTTTTAATATCTTCATTGTCCAATAGAATAGTTTCCAAACCAACAGTTTGCTTCGTGCATAATTTTCATTCGTATACGTTTTTATCAATACTTTGGCTATAAACTTTACAGACAAACAGCAAACTTCGAAAATTATATTGTTGTAATTTATAAGCTTATTTGTTGTTTTATGTCTATGCATGTTTGTTATCTTCCTTAAAAATAAATAAATAAATAAAAAATAAATAAATAAATAAGATCTTTCTAGAAGTGTCAGTGACTGTATACAGCCTTTGATAGTTTATTACGGCATATTAATTTGTTATGTTACTCTCGGAGTATATTAATCCTGAATTATTGTTGCGCTTATACGTTATTCGGGATGTTATAACAGTCACGTCACACCATTCCCTATTAGGTGTGAACGTGTTCAGCATTTTGCAATAAATCGCTCGTAACTCAATACGCTTCAAATCTTAAGAACACGCGGATTGATGAGCACAATTAAGCTTATTCGGGTAATAATAGCCTTTCTATAGATATGACATTTGAAATTAATATTAAATAAACCGTATACGTAATTATACAAATTCCGTGGTACTTGTAGCGTGATTTAATATGATTATCGGATGTAATTAGAGTGTATATTGAAACGCTATTCGTGTTAATACATGGTTACGTGGCACGTGGGGTAAATGCCTTATAATCAATTAGAAGCAGAGATGTGCGTAGCCTTTATCTACGTTGTATAAATCTGACATTCTAACGTAATTCGTGGTAGCTCAGAGTCTGCGCTCGCCTTAAATGCAATACACTCGAGTAAACTGAGTTCAAATCCCGGTGCCGGCACCAACGAATTTGTTAATCTATAATTAAAAATTTTAAGTGCTGATTTACCACGTGCTCAACGGTGAAGGAAAACATCGCGAGGAAACCTGCATATTTAAGAAACAAATTAAAAAAATCTTAAATATGTGAAGTCCGACAATTCGCAGTGGGGCTGCCTGGTTTTTCCCCTTATTGCCTCTGTATAGTGGGACATATATAGGCTGTTACGTTTCCAATTAATTTCCTCACATAATACAAGCATAATGAAAAAAATACTTTTCAAGAGTCCTGGAGCGGGTACACACATTGCTCTTTCTTCTGCTATTAATCATTCTGCAACTGTGTTCCGCTTAGATAAACATTACCAGGTTAGTTGCAGTAATTATGCTGGCATTATCGCCTTTATTTGTACTAGCAGGTATACCATGCTTAATCTCTAGATGAGATTGAAGAGTGTATCGCAGAGTCGAGCAGTTTTGAAGCGTGCAGTTCAAAATACTGCGTAGCATTTTTGGACAAAATACTACATATATACAGTTCAAAATACTGTGTAGCAATGAACAAGTATGTCGCTACTTAAGAAAAAACGTAACCTGTTAGAACAGGCAGAAGAAAATTATATTCGTATTGCCTTCGTTTTTTTCTTATTACGTTTTACATACATATATTTCACACTCACAAACGGCCAGATCCGTGCAATTTTCTGTAATTCATACAAATATTTTCTCCGGGTGGGAATCGAACCTACGATCCGCGATGCTGTGGCCAATAGCTTAGCAACAGCGACGAACGGATCGAAAAAAGGCTTCTTCTACTAAAGGTGCGAAAACACGTCGCAAAATCAATCATGTGCTAGAGTAACTGGCAATGGTATGGTATTTCTCCAAGCTGTGTTCAGCAAATTACGTTTGCTCCAAAATTCTTAATTTTATTACTACTGCTAGTCCGGTGTTTATGTTTATTCTTTATCGATCCGTTCCCGTCTCCGGCCGTAAATTCGGCGCCATTTAAGGGCTATACATTAAACGACTGAAGCAAGTAACTTCAGCAGGCGCCGGGGGACTTACGGACGTCGATGACAGCCTTAAGTGCCAGTATTGTCACATTGGCGTTTACGGTGCGCCGTAAGTGGCTTGACGACCAAAGTTCGTGCGATTGTTGGTTTGAATGCGTATGCTGTGTTGTTGAATGTACTTTGTAATCATGTTGTTTGAATATGTTATGTTCATATAACAGAGGTTATAACATAGTAAGTGACTTTTGTCGGAGACTCCGCCCTATAATTGCGCATTAGTACTAGAGTGTTCGTGGATGAGTTTTGTGTTTTAGTTTTACATAAATGTGCATGTGACCATTTTAAATATATTAAATTGGTTTCCATCTAAATAATTGCTAAAAGACAGATACGGAAGTATTTATAAAAAAAGTTATGCTGTTCCTATACATTGCGTTTCGATATTTTACATGCATTTAAGAAGAATCGCGTTTCTATATTTTGTATTGTCATGAGTTCATAAATAAAAAGAACGCAGCAAAGTGTTTGAAACCTAACAAATTTGAAACGAAATCAATGTGCGTAAAAATGCTTTAATTACTTTATTCAATAGCGTAAAGTTTTCGTACATGTGATTATGATCTTATACAATATAAACCTCTCACACGTCGATCATTATTTATAAAGCTTTATAGACTGTATGAAAATTAATTGTTATTTGTAAAGTGAGATTTGTAGTAAATCTTTCACTCTAGGTGATCAGTGCCAACTAAATAAAAAAGAACGTACTATTTCAAAAGAATCGGCACGTCCACTGCGAGAGAGATACATTGCTGAGAGTTGGACTCGAATTGTCGCAATACTGTCCTTTGAGAGTGTTCGCAGCGCGACGAAATTCGCTTCATTTCAATAAAATTTGAATAAAGCTTGATGTTAACGTATGAATGAAGTCAAATTGTGGACGCGCTCGCTGCGAGGGTGTGTTTATTTCTTTGTGGAGTGCGACGCGGGATTTACATTGCTGATTTTTGTTGCGCTGCCCAAAGAGGTAGTAAGTTCCCTGAATGTTTTAGCATACGAGTGGCATTGTGAAAAGGACGTCAAAGTGAATGTTTGGGAATAAACAAATGCAAGATTACGTGTCATTGGTAACGATATAATATTACTGTTATGTTATAAAAATGAATTAAAATACATCTATTTTCTAAAGTATTATTTATAATATTTTAATATATACAGACATTTTTTTAAAATAAGCATTACACTGAACATTAGTCCCGCGACGTATAGTAACAAAAACACTAGCTAAGTTAACCCATTGATCTTGACAACAGTCGCAATGATAGTTATGGGACATAAATCTTTAAGCGCCATTACAACTACACTCTCTACAGACTGTGTCGATTACAGGTCTGCAGCATAACGCTAAGATACATAATTCGCTCTTTTACTGACTCATACTTTAAATTTAAATAATTTCAATTTTTTTTTAAATGTATGAACCAAATTCATATAAACCCTACTTAGTTTTAAGCACATGTTCGCAGGACAAAGTGCTATCGGAATGAAATTTCTCAGGAAACCTTAACCTTCTGAGGAAGCCTTGCCATATATTGTTTACAACAAAAAGACGCATAATTAGGTAGAACTCAAAAACTGTTAGTCGAATCTCGCTAAAATTTATATGGGACCACACGACAAGCTTTCAAATATAATAAGAATCATCAAAATCACCTAGTAAAAACTTATGAGGTAACACATAAAAAAATACAGTCGAATTGAGAACCTCCTCCTTTTTTGAAGTCGGTTAAAAATAAAATCGTCGTTGTATTAATTCGAAGGGATCCCTTCGCTCGCCCCTATGCTCGATTGTTTATACCAATCAATCGTGTATGTGCGTATCACAAGTCCAATTGCAAATTGTAATTTGCGCCAGGTAGACAGACATTCCTTTACCCGGATGGGAGGTAACAGTCGAAGTACAGTGGAGTTAAATTAACGACCGCCAGATTCATCGGCACGTGTCGGCGGTCGCCGGCGGTCGACGGCGTTCGTCAAAAGTGCCCCTCACGCAAAATTTAACTGCGGATTTGAACTCGCGGACGGATCGATCCGGCGGCTTAATGAATGGACGGAGTCAATTAATTGCAATCGGAACCGGACTTGGGAGCACGTATTAAGTCTTCTATTATAATAATTCACTGCGATTTCATTAAACCTTTTACGTATTAGTGACATAGGTTGTAGGTGATATACTAACTTTATGACCACGACGATGGCCATATGATCCGATATCAGAACCTAGGATAGATAAAAAATGCTCCGTTTGAAGTTTATAATTTTCTTTGACCTATTTTAGCTGTTTCTAAGGTTTCATGGTGACATCACACCGATCTTTTAGTAACGACTACTCTAAGCTATTGCTAGATGGGATCGACGAGTATCCGGCACCGAGTTTTGTATATGCGATTGCTCCTTTGTAAAAAGGGTAGTTATTTCATTAGGCAGGTTTACGGTGGTAGAGCCACGCAGCTGCCCCCGCTGCCTAATGGGCCGGCTCAAACCGGATAATTACCAAGACCTCACAGAAAATCGGTCTAAAGTGAAAATGTTTGTACTTCCGCGTTTCGTCCGGTGAGTGAGGTGGCCGGTGGCCCATTCTCCCTTTCTTCCCTCCTCCACCTTATGCTCCATCTCTCCTCCTCCCCCCTCTTTCAATAAGTCCCGCTCTTAAAGGCTGGCAACGCATCTGTAATATTGAAATGTCCATTGGTGATGGTGATCACTTACTATCAAGTGAGCCGCTTGCTAGTTACCATAAAAAAAGGCAGTCAACAAATATACAGAAATTATTTTGTTTCGTCTGCCGCCAGGCTTAAGAAATAGTACTTTTCTAGTTTGATCATATGTAAGACTAGAAGTCACTGTTGCACTTTTTGTATGCCATATTGCCAGAAATTATTTTAGTACTTTTTCACACAATTTCTTAATCTAAATGCTACGCTGAAACGTAGACTGTATAGCAGTGGCGGTACTACCATACAAGCCCAAAAGCCGGGCTTGCCCTACTAAGGAGTAAAATTTGTAAATG
>DWHO01003785.1:0-11650 GCA_018247575.1 Eurytides lysithous rurik | reverse complement strand
AAACGCTTGAACCACATTTGTGCTACTCTTATTGATACCGCATTAGGTCCGTAAGCCGCACAAATTTTATTCACAGCGTTCGTCGCATTTTTACCTTTTTTGTAATAAAACTTTAAAGTGTACCGTATTTCTTCGTCACATACGTTCATTTTGCTTGTTTGAAAAACAATTGAAAAATGGCGGGACCTAGTTTATTTTTATTTATTGCCTCTTCAGAGTGTCCCATTTAATGGTATTAAAACCATCCAATTACATTCAGTACAGCCAAAGAGGTTTGATTACTAATAATACATTAAAAATACGAAAATACTTTTTCCCCGACCTATTTATTATTTTATATAATTTACACATTTTTATTGACTGTGATATTTGTGATTCGACAAATCACGTGATTGACATTAATAATATAATCGTAAATAATAAACGAATCATTTAATTAAAAAGTAAATACAAATTATACATAAAATTTAAAATTTAGTTTAATATAAACTCTGCTGAATGTCATCTGTCTGCATGAGCGACTGAAATAATGTGAATATATAAATAGTTCGTATGTCATTTGGTACGTGTAATAAATATTTGATCTCGATTACAATCTTAATGTTAGGCCGCCGACGGTAATTGTGCCTCCGATTTATTATTTTTTGTAGTTATTGAAAATTGAATACGGTTTTAATTATTTAACATGTTCATAAATATTCTTTGCAACGTAATGTTATTAAAATTAAACTTTTTAATTTCTAAGACATGTTTATTATAGGAATTAATAGTATTTGTGAATTGATTAGATCTTAAAAATTATTCCGAAAAGTTACGGCAAAGAATTATACCTGTTGTAAGAAAATACATTCCGATTTTAAAGTGGATCTTACTTAGATAATAGAAGTTTATTTTAAACCTTTGTTACGGATGTTGTTACCTGTAAAAGGAAACATTAAAACCCTTTTAGGATACATTGTCTTGTATTTCCGCCACGGTGTGCCTCTTTTAGCGAATTCCCGTCCGTTAAATTTAATTATTAGCCCCGTTCCCTGCTAACACAAAGATAACTCTTTTAAGAATTATTTATAGCTGATCATTAATAAAAAGGATTTTTTTTAATGGAAAGTTGTTAGAACATAATTCAGTAATATCGTATTTTAAGTGTGTCTGCCTTCCTTCCTTTCCATTTGAAAGTTTCATTGGTAGAGTATGTTGTTTCCATTTCAGCGTCAAAGTGGTCCATTTTGTTCCGTGCATACAGAATACATACGTATGTATTTGGGCATCGAAATATTTATCAATGTACATCGGATTCGGAACTCTACAGGTGTGAATGGAACCAGCTTCGGTTGCGTACCGGCGCCTTGCCGTCTACCTCCGGTTGGGGCGAAGTGTGTTTGTTTTCCGACGGTCCACACTCCGCCGGCCCACTGACCGAGTGTTCCATCGACCGGCGCATGCGCGAACGTCCAGCCCCTTACCCAGTGATGGGCGACATCGATGTTAGGAGTCATCACTGTCAAAAATCGAACATCTACGAAAATCAAATATTCGTAGCACGGCTACGATATTTCGTATCTTGTACTAGGATCATATCGTGATCGGGGTCAGTTTAAAAATTTAGAGATTGAAGTTCTCTCATTTAAAAAATAATATATGACTGATTATATTGTATTTATGAAGAGTTGCGTCTCGTGAAAAAAAAAGTACGAAAAAACTAAAATCCCAAGAGAACCTCTTATATTTAAATAAACTAGGTAATAATAGTACATTTTATTGTAGCTATTTATAACTGGAGGTGGCAGTTTTTTATTAGATCGTAGGACACATCAACGAGACATCATTCGATGCTCTACGATTCTGCTACGAGTATCGAAGAATCGCGATTGTAGAGTAATCGATAGAGCGTCTCTTCGGGCCGTGCGTCACTAAGGAAGGCAGTCGCGATCCGCGCCGCGCCCTGCACGCGCGTTTCCACCCCGCGATTCAACATTACCTTGCTACGTACAGACCCGACATCCGCTAATGCGATTTGTTTACATCAATTTTCCTTCACGTGCCCAACGCAGTAATGGTGGCCTGAGGACAGACAGTCACCACTTCACCGCCCAGGCATCCACCGTCGCAAAAGGTAGGCATTCTCACCCACAAACGCCGGCGTTACGTTCTTAATTGTTTAACCTTGTCCCGTTTTTCTTTTCATATCCGCTTTTAGAATATAACATTCCTTTGTTAAAGACTGTCCGTTACTCGGCGGAGTCGACGCGAATGTGCCTAGAAACCGTCCACGTGTCAAAGCAAAACGTAGCCGCACGTTTTGTAGTCTGTGCTACGAGCCAAACGACGAATGTAGTGAATTCAATGAGAATACTTACAAATTCCTTATAACCCTCCGTTGATATTTATATATATGTTTTTTTTTTATCAGATTTCTCTTTTTAAATAACCATCTACTGCCAAAATACAGAAAAAGATGAATGAGTAAAAAAAAATTGACGATTATTTGACTCTTAATGAAATCTCAACCGGTTTTTACTGTTTTAATTTTTTATCTGTTAATAGTTAAGTATGTACATGTTCGTATGAAATTTTTAATATAACAAACTATAACATCATATAAAATTTCTAGTCAAAGCATTATATCGCATATCGATGTATAAAAATATACCCACAGGTTACTGTTGTTGTTATAATATTTAGAATAAAATTCTTCACGTACGATAAGATGTATTAAGCGATATCATTAACTATTTATAAAATATTTGGCCGTTATTGAACATATCGGAAACCGAGATAATTGAAGGCCTTGAGAAAAAGCCTTTCGGGTGCTTGTTGTTATTGAAAATATATCTTAATAAAGGAAAGTTACAGTAAACGCAATTTTACCTTTTTTTTATTATTTACTTACTTAACCGATGAAAACGTAACAATAAAAATATGTTATTTTAAGTAGTTGTTATCTAGAAAAACCTTTTTAGTGTCTAAATAGTTTCTTCTGTTTTAAAAATAACTGAGTTTTTTTAGTAGGGAAATACATTTGCTAACAATTATTAATTAGTACGTTTAGTGTACGTTTCGTTTATATAACGTTGATAAATGTAATCGTAAAAGTATTTCATCGCAAAAAATTTACCACTGGTGATAACGAAGTAATACTTCGAATGAATTTCTCGTATGATAAAGAATCTGAAATATCAATAGATTTCTTCTTTATACACTCCTCTTCAGGAGGAGAGAGGATTCCTTCAAGGTCGCGGCTTTTTATATAAGAATATTATTGTGAATACATTTTCGATGAGAATATTTTAATTTCATACAAGGACTAAGTAGGTTTTCTCTCGTTTTGTGAAAATACGTACAAGATTGACTTTTCTAAAAACTTCTCTCAAACAAAAAATAAACTAAATAATAGTGATTTCATTCTTATACAAAAAACATTTCTTTATACTTTTATTTGTGTAACCATAACTTGGGAAAAGAAAGTAAGATCTGTATACTAGGGCTAGGAGAGATTTAAGGGCCTGAAAATATTTGGTGTGCTAAATTAGGTTATTGGCTTCGGTGGGTTGAATTTTTACTTTGTTTGGTTCTTATTATTGATTAAAAGTAACTTTGTAAGTTACATTTTGTTTCTGAAACCATATCCGTGTACAAAAAATCATCACTATCTCGAGCTACTTCACAAGCTGCAAAAGCTTCTACGTACGATTAACCAGTAAATAATTTCGTATTGGTAATATTAATAACAACTTATACTTTAATATTATATGTAGTACAAAGCATTATTTAAGTTAAATATACGATTTAAATTTATGTAAGTAGCAGATTAGTATTCCACATCGCGTTTAAAGCCCCAATTGCTATACGAGTGAATAACCAAACAATACGCAAAATAGGTAGCCTGGATTACACTGCTTTCTTTTTTCAGTGATTATAGAAATTACGAAACGGGGTAATTCTCCTGAACGTATGTGTAGCATGTGAAATGAAAGCATTAAGAATGTTTAAATGTAACGACCGCTTAATAATGAACTATTTTAGCATTTCGACTAAAACGCATTCACGAATGACTTAAACGATTAGAAGATAAAAAAAAAATATTCGGTTCAAAGAAAGACTAATTGCTTATCTTTTTGTTTTTCTTTAAGAAAGAAACTTTTATTTGCCTCGAGGTCGTTGCAAGTTTCAATGTATTTAATTACTAGTTTTGTATACGGTATTCGTATTTACTGTTCTAATGAGGTCCTAGATAGTCAGACGATAGTTTTTAAACTTACCATTGAAAAATTAATACAAGATTATTTTGTACATGTATGGACTACCCAAATGGGTTATAATTTGTATGTTTACATGAACACTTCAAAATTATAAAAAAATAAGCAGTTTTTTATGGTGGATTTAATTGTTTATTATATACTTATAATAACGTATAACACAATGAACAAAAACCTGTTTGAACTTTTGGTATTACATGTATCTTAAATAAATCTAGATTTCAATTATTCCAATAGTTCCATTATACACATATTAAATACTTTGCACAAAGATGAGATTATTCTATAAAATATATGAGTCAGATCAATTATAACTCAGTAATGTAAATGTCTGTTAATATAACATTATTTCATCAATTAAAACACAAAGTTTTGTTTTGAACGCACTTTGAACCACTTTGCCGTCTTACGACGTTCAATCGTGTTAATTAAGCCAGGTAAAGAACCAAAATTCTAGACGTTAATCCGACTGAGCTTACCGTGGAGCCTTTAGATCTCTACCTTCAGATTGCACGGTTCCGCGCTTTAAGTCGCTTTGATTGTCATCGAATAGATAGTAAAAATTTGCAGAAGTGTTGAAGAGTTAAAAAATGTTCTTTGGGTTTATATTGTTATATAATATTATAGCGAAAATAGATTTTTCTTGCCGCTTTTTGGGCGTGGATTCCGTTAGGCAGATAAAATGTTATTATTTATTTAAATTACATAACTTATCTCTTTGTGGACCATCTTCGTCCGAAAACTATAATAGTGCCGAAGATTATTCCGGTCAGTTGCTTCACTAGTCAGTTACTACGTAAAACATGGATAAACCAACAATCATTGGAAGCATATTTCGATTTTTTAATAAATGTATAACAAAAAAATAATGTAACAAAATTGTCTCCACGCCACGGGTTGACTGTTCTTATTTTAAGAAGTTTGCAATATCTCTATACAAATAAATCTCGCAAAAGTTTTGTCCACGACTTCACTCGCCTAAATTTTAAATTCGGTTTTTGTTTCTCTTACAAAAGGTTAATTTTTGTGTTATCTATGTTATTCCTTTGACTCACAAACTTGCCAACAACAAAACTAACCTTGCATGATCTTGTGGTTGATTAAAAGATAAGGCAACAAAACAACAAACGCACTTTAAGATATTAAATATTAATGAGGAGTAGAAAGGTTCGTTATACTCAGAAATTATAATTTTGTCAGTTGTAGATTCAACAGTGTGAATATTTGTCAAAATTAAAACGTCGACGTAACAAACAACCTCAAAACTTTGAAAAATGTGACAGGTAAACTTTTTAACAAATATAGTAATGTACACGTAGAAACGACAATTTCAAAGTAATTTAATACTCGGATATGACTTAAAAATATTTGAGATGAGTTTATGTCCAGTTTTGGAAAATTTAATTAAGTCCCTGTTAACGAATAAAACGCATGCGTTACATTGGGTTTGTTGATGCTTATACTAAGTTTGGTTTTGTTAAAAACATTTGATTTTATTTGAGTGTTAACATGTGAGTGTAATGTAGGAGTCAATTTTATAATTCTCAGTCTTGTATACTTTTTATAACGTCTATAAATAAATTAAATTTCTTTTGTGGTGGTGGGTGATAATGATGTGTTATATTAGTAGCTAAAATATTATTCTTCTTTGCTTTTCAAATAACACTGAAAACAAAAAATATAATCGTACTTTTAAAAAAATTAACATATTGATAGATTAAATAAAGGTTAATAAATAATTTTTTGACTTAGATAATTCTCTAAATAATAAATCCTGGTTAAGTTATATGTTTAAGTGACCAGGAGGTTTCAATTACTACTTGATGGCACCAATGTGTTTTCAGTATGATATTTCCTAATTGGTAAATGGTAAGTATCTATATATTATACATTTATCTAGCTTTAGGATTATTCAGATTGGTTAAATTAGATATCATTAACTATTTTTAGTGACTGACCGGTGTCCTATTGTTCTAACTGACACCGGTCAGTGACGTGACTGATTAATTATTACTAGAGATCGCCTTTAAGTCAAAATTTAAATTTTTTGTTGTACTTCTCCTCAATCAAAAACCTTGATTCTTAAATCCATCCAAGACTTTTTCATGGTCTAACAAGAGATCTAAAGTGGTAGTAAGGTATGAAATATCACCTGGGGAGTAAAATAACCACGGATGTTTTGACGTAGGACTTAATAGCAGGCGCAGCAACGGCCCGCTTATTACTATTTCACGTTTCAGAAGCTCATCTTTACTCTCTCTTGTCTCCATAGTCACAGACTGTCCCCATTATGTAGAGACTGCGAAAATAACTTCGTTCAAGCATGTGCAGGCAATTTTCTTGTTTAACCGAGCAAAATGAATATGCTACATTCTTACTATTCTTTATTTTATGTGATATTTAATAAATTAAAGTTGCACTATTTTAAATTATTGAAATCGTTTAAAAATATTCGATTTAAATATAAACTATTTGGTTATTACAATGTAACAAATACAAAACACATAGAATTTATTTTTTGAATTATATTAGTTCAAAAATAGAAAATAATTATAATATCTTTGCAGTTCTTGAAAATGTAAACTAAGATTAGGTATGCGTAATAAGTTTTAATGTAGAACCACGTTCTAGCTACGCTTCTCGTAGAGCTTCTACGACAAGGGGATTTAGACTGTAAGCAAACTTCACTGAAGAACACTCTGGTTATTATTATGTGGAGAAATTAAACACTAAATACATATCTACTATATTTCACATAATTTCAAATTAATTAGTGTATTATCTCAGTGAATAAGACGTTAATACAAAAAAAATTTCAAAAAATCGAAATTGTATCGTATACAATTTTTATTCAATTAAATTATTAAAATATTTTCTCTATACGATGTGTATTTTGGGTTAGTAATGAATTTAGAATAGGCAACGTTTGAATTAAACTGCTAATAAATAAAAACAATGTGTGGAACATAAAAAAATTAATGATTTTCTTTGATTGTATATACATAAGTGTACATCATTTATGAAGATGTAGGACCCCTGTGTAGGGTCTGCCTAGGGTGCCAATGTATTGGGACTACACTTTTGGGTTTCAGTTAGTGAGATAATGTATATGTGGTTTCTGAGTATAGATATCTACATCAAAGCTAAGAGGTTTGGACTTGTTTAGTTCCAAATGCTATATGTGTTATGACTAAGAGTTTGCTTAATTCACTGTTACATCCCATCTCGTCGATTACTTTCTTTAAAAAAAAACGTTAACAGAATATAAAGCTTTGCATATGTTTCATTTTGTTATTTCTTCTGCCCACCCCGATGGGAAATGCTGATGTGAACCTCTTGTAGTTCTTGATGACGCAAACAATTGTTTCCTCTATAAAGCATTCATTAAATTATTGACCTTCATTTTTTTTGGACGTAGCGTTTTTTAATCGAATAGTGAGATTATTTTATGTTGTATTACTGACGACCGAAAACATCGTTGCGTGAATTTTCTATAAAGTTATTTTATTATTACCTTAATTAAATAATGATGATTAATTCTGTGGCTTAGATAGAGAGAAATTAACTTCGAATGAAAGTCGGGTAAGACCCGGAAGTCAGTAAAGACTTGGTTTTGAGATTTCGTGTTAATTGAAAGTTAGAAATCATTTGAATTTTTTTTTTCGTATCTTTTAATTTCGATGTATCATTGATAAAATTCAACGATATTTCTTAAACTGAAAGGGTAGGTAAGGGTATTTTTATGATATTAGTCGAATCAATCAATCAGTCATTTATAGTTCAATCAAGTCGTAATGCAACGGTGAATTTAAAAGGCCGGGATTTTGCATTTTGCTTGATTTGTGGTCTATTTATATGTATCTTAGTTCTTAACGTAAAAAATTAAAAACTTTATATGTTAATACATACGTTAGATATGTCTGGAAAATGTTACGAGTGATGTTTTGATGAAAAGCCAATTAAAGTTTCAATTATACACGAGGGATATGCCGGTGGCTGCACAAATTAAGAGACTAATTGCAATTGTATTTTTGTTAAGAAATTAATTCACAATAATTTTCTATATGATTTACGTATGTTTTACATTTGAAAAAGATTTGTGTTACAAGTATTTATTTTTGTGTATCAATCTCAATGATTAAGAGCAAGGCCAGATGATGTTGTTTGTTAGTTCAATATGGATCCTATGATGCACTATGGATTAAGTGACTGTTAACATGATATTACTTTCAGCAAGCGACTCGTACCTCGCTAGTAATTTGATTGTGTAGAACTTACAAATTTATTACTTGTTAGGTACTAAAATGTCCGCTCGATTTGCTTTAGACCATTAAAGGGTTTTACGTACGTACATATGTATGTCGTATACATAATAAACCTCGCATTCGAATTGCGAGTTCATTCTTAATCAGTGTTTATTCGGGCAATGCTTCATTATTACGCTGTGTGTAAATATCCCACGCAGACTTTTCTAGAAAAAACAACGGCGCGGCAAAGAAACAGCTGTAACTTAACATAAAAAACCGGTTTCCCGCGTCGCTTCCTGTGCCTCATTCCTTTTCAATTTAAGACTCGACATTCTTTGTTTCGACGGAAAAAATATCTTTGTTTGCGAAACGGGCAACAGAACAGAACAATGGACCCCTTAAAAAGAATAATAACCAGGTCGCGGGAGCTCACTTTGAGTTGGTGGGCTTGACCCGACCTTGGCTACCGAAATAAAACGCGTGTTCACCGTAATTGTTTTCTTTTACTGAAACCGATTTTGATGGAGGGCTTTTCTCTGTTTTTATCGTTCCGAAGCAACTTTCGCGATTTGATTGAATAACTTTGAAAGACTTATCATTTTCTCCATTGAATATCGCGAAATTGGGTAGGCCCGGTGAGGGTGAAAGTGATGTGTACATTTATTTATTGCTCCCAATAACGCAGTGAGGATTTATTTAGTCTCTGAAGTTATACATATTACTATATTATTTGCTTATTTTGAACAAGGCCTTCACGTAATCAGAGTTATACTTAAATATTTTTCTATTTTTATGTCTGATAAATCGAATGTAACTTAATACTCATTAAGGATGTTCAGGAGGTTTTAAGTGAAGCGTAGAGAAAGAATAATTGTATCAGTATCTGTTTTGAAAGAACTGGTATTAAATTTTTATATTGAAACATTAATAAACCATTTTTCAAAAGCAAATACTTGTTCATGATTTGACATTGATGATAGGAATAGAACAAATAACTGTTTTGTTTTATCGAAATCAATGTATTTGTTACACTTTGTATACTAATTTTAGCTTTTCGTTCTTTAACTTTACCATATTCCCTACTCCTCCGTACGAAGTATATATTTAAAAAGTCGTCTTTGATCTCCTATCTTTTCGGTGTCGATTATGTTTTGGAGATTGTGGCCGCGCTTATTTGGCTTAAGAACTCGAGCGTTCTTCTAAGCCAATGTGGAATGGAGCAAAACAACTTAAGTAAGCAGGCATTTTTATCTATTATTACATGTATTCTTCTACATTACACTGCTGTTTGGTGCAAGAGTATCGGAGACGCTTTATTTGTTATATCAAAGACAACAAAGTCAACATCGTGTAAAATATAGACTTTGATGACGACAGATCTTAGATAAGTGTAACAAATTTATAGTTTCTATTCGCCGTGCTCCGAAATTTCTGGTTAACTTAACGAAACCGACACCTAATGGTTTTAATGGCAATCTCGTCAAACGTTATTGCCAGCCATGTCTTGGGTTTGGTCTTTATACTGGAATATTTTTGATAAAATTATCGCTTGTCTCTCGTTTCAAATTTGTGAAAACTCTTTATATAGATCATTCGAGCGGATCACAGTTAACACGTTCACTGCTGAAACACAACCGTTGTGTAAAAAAATTCTGAACCGCGCCTGCGACTTAACACAACTGTTTGTTCGAAATAAATCGCGTCTCGCAGTGCGGCAAACACACTGGTGTGTTTTCCTGTCGGATCGCCCGTGCGGGCAACACATATATGTGTTGTGTCAAAAAAAATAGTATTAAACGTGTGGAAAGTCGCATCGCTGTGTTGAACGATTTTTTGGGTCAGCAGTGAATGTGTTAAGGAAAATAGTCCAAATAGATATGAGAGTGGTTGACATATTATAGTTAGTATTGTTTCAAATGGATTATTCAGGCACTAATTAGCATTAGCTGTTTAGGTTTGATGACAGTTTGATACTTCTAAAATTTATTTTTTAGTTTTTTTTAAACAAGGGAAACAGCGACGAGAGAGCAGGTACTGATTAAAGCGAGGTAAAGGGATGCTCACGATGTGACAGCAAACACCTCCCGCATAAAAATGAGACAGTGACAAAGGTTTAGGTGCGAATGTTCAACTCAGCAACAAGTTCCCCACTCCAGTGAATAGAATACAGTTTTTTTCATAAAAGTACTGTCTCCTCGACATTTTTTAAGTTTGAATCACATTTTTCTAAATGGTACGACTATTTTATATGGCCCACCTGGAGTGGTACCGCTGCATACATATTTGTAACTACTGCTCTTTCCTTTTTTTTATGGATTAGGCTGACAAGCGAGCAAGCGGCTCACCTGACGGTAAACGATCATCGCCGACCATGGACATTTGCAACAGAACTTGCAAATGCGTTGTCAACCTTTGAGTGGAGGAATTTTTTCAAGAGGGGGAGTGAGAGGATGGTATGATGGTATGGGTGAAGGGAAAAGAGGAGAGGGCATGGTGGGGCAAAAAGGGGGCAGGAGGGAGCAGATGGAGGGGTATGGGTCACCGGCCGCCTCAATCACCGGACGAAACGCGGAAGCAAAAATACTTCCACTTTACGCCGATTTTCTGTGAGGTCGTGGTACTGAACCGGCTCGAGCCATTCCATTAAGCAGCGGGAACAGCTGTGTGGCTCTACCACCGAAAGTAAAGTTCCTTTTCCAGCCTTGTCTTTCCTTTTATTCTCTTCCAAAAAGTTTCACCTTTAAGGTAGGCAACGCATTTGCGAAACATTCGACTTTGTAAATGTCTATGGCATCCATGGTCATTGTCTTCCATCAGGTGAACCGCTTGCTAGTTTGCCCGCCTATTACAAAAACAAATATACCATTAGTTTCTGTGCTGTGCTGTGTATCATCACCAATAATAAACACACGACACACGGAATACTATACGTCCGAAACCTATCGAAATTGCGAAACAATCCGCGATAACCACTGCACAGTTAATCACATTCGAGTGCTCAAATTAAAGGAATGCGCAGAGAAAGAACCTTCAACCGTTTCCCCAACAAGTCTGTGGCATTAAGTAATATCAATTTTACGGTGGTAGAGCCACGCAGCTGTACCCGCTGCTGAATGGGCCGGCTCGAACCGGATTAGTACCACGACC
>DWHO01003784.1:0-11653 GCA_018247575.1 Eurytides lysithous rurik | reverse complement strand
TTTTTTTCGGAATCGAAGGTTCGAATTCACTTTCATCACAGTAGCATTTAGTAGAGTGCGATAAAAACAAAAAAAAAAACTTATTTGGAAAACCGTGTAAAAGCGAAAACGTGTAAAACAAGTATACCGTGTAAATCGGGGGATAGTAGGATTGTATTCAACAATCATACAAACGTCACGCATCGACTGTCGGTTTTGAATGCGGATGCGCCAACCGCGCCGTGTGTTTCCGTGACTACACTGTGTCCTGTTTTGTACGCACGCCGCATTTGGATTCGCTTCGGACGGAACCGGTAACGTAACGCGGCCCGTTCGCTCTGGTACGGGGCGTCCGTGGCGTTCAGATATCGGCCTGCATGCCGAACGCGAGCTCGAACTCGTCGAGCGGCTCGTCGGGCGGCAGCGGGCGCTCGGCCCAGCAGCAGCCGGCGGTGCTCTCCGCCTCGCAAGTCTGCATCGACCAGATGACCCTGGCCGATGTCGACGTACGACCACGACGACCATTAACCACACCCGCCGCCACCCGTCAGACCGTCGACCATCGCCTATGCGAATGGAACGACCGGCGGCCCTTATACCCGATATGGGTATCTAAAAAGGCGTTAATTAGACCAAATGTGGCCCGTATATAAGAAAAGGTTGCCGACCGGTGAAGTAGATTATTTAAATGGCTGGTGATCTATGGTATGCTATGTACAGAAAGTTAATGACGAGGGTTGTTTTGCTTTGGTGTTACAACGACCTACTGAGAAGTCTCAAAAACGTCAACGACAAAGAATGTTGGATTGATTTGATACTATAAATACTAAAGTGTAAACTTTAGCAGTTTTCGTAGTTTATTTTTAAATTATTAAAATTCTGTTTCCGAACCTATTTCTCTTCACTCTATTCGCAAATTAATAATCGGTGGTCGACGGTCGAACGTATACGTATATTCTACTAATACATTAACATTAAACATTAGCAGTTACAGACTTATGTTTTAATATTTACCGAAACTGTATTGGGTGTGTACAAAGATATATCTTTATAGAAAATTTTCTTCTAGATACACCGCTCATAGTGGTCTTGCTGGTCAGACACTAGTTAATATTTCAACAAAATTGATAGCTCTAACATGTTGATGAGATTATTAAAAACTTTTGTCAATGCCATATAACAAATAATACCAGAAAACTAAATATATATTTAGTAAATTAAGATAATTCATTAGCTTACCACAGTATAGTCAAGCATTAGTATTTTCAAAAAATATATATATTATTTAGTATTGGCATTTTCAATCACACGGCATTTGAGAGAAATTGATGATTTCTTCCTCAACTACATAAGATTTATCTTTATTCTTGTGTTCCGCAGATGTCGCAGTATGCGCCAGCGGTCTTGCAGACCATAACCAACCCTGACGGCACAGTCTCCCTGATCCAAGTGGACCCTGGCAACTCCATTATAACACTACCCGATGGCACTACGGCACAAATCGTCAGTGTACATATTTTTTATATATCACTAGTTCACATATATTTGCTAGCGTTTAACAGTATTAATTCAGTAATATTTTGGTATAACCTCATTAAACCACTATTTTCCACCCAATACCTCCTAAAGCTTTATGAATGAATGAATATATTAGGATCATATCAAATATGCTTGCATCTTATTTAGTGTCAAATAAGGAGACAAGAAAACTGGATAAAAACCTTTTTGTTGTGTTGCAAAAATATTTAAAAAAATTATCTATGCCAGTGGTGTGCTTTATGCTCTATCCACAGTAACATTGCACCTGTATTGATATAATGAACTTTACAAAATGCCAATTTGAGTATTGATTGTATTCCATGAATACACTGAATTGGTTCATGAAAGCAACACTTTAAAAGTCGAAAAACGTCTATGGAAATAAAACAAATAAATATTTCCTTGCAAAATTGTTACCAAAATTCAACATTCATTTTAGACAGATTTATTAATAATACAATTAAAGTAATTAAAATTTGTAGTAGTTATTTTAGGTTTTAATTAAAGTGCTGCTTTAATTTTGTTTTTTTGCATACATGTATTTGTATCTGTATTATTCGCGTAAGTGCATGATTGTTATCTCATAACAGATCCACGGCGAGGGTGGCGGCGCGGGGGTGGAGGGCGCAGTGGCGGTGGACCTGAACGCCGTGGCCGAGGCCACGCTGAACCAGGACGGCCAGCTCATACTCACCGGCGAGGACGGACATGGTACCTTGTCTGCTTACACTATTTTCTTGTGTTTATATTTACGTCGGTACGTGTGGCTAATCACTCGACAATGTCTGCTGATGACCCACCAGTGACAATTTATGGCCATTGATTAAATTTTACAGAATATGTGAAGTTGAATATGTAATTGTTCCAATTCTACCAATTTGCAATGGTTGATTAATTCTACTTAGAATTTAGTAGCGAAACATTAGTTTTAAAAAAATATGACTTCTAAATCAGGCTGCCTTAATGGTTAACAATTTTCGATTTGTAAACTTATTCACGCCTTTTACTGGTTTACAGACCTCTGTTTTCTATAGGAAGATTCCTTCATAGAAAAGGTATTAAGGTTATTAAAGAATTGCATATTTGGTTAATGTAAAGCAGAGTTACCCAAAATCGTTTTTCTCATAGCACACTTTCAAAATTTAACTGGTTTCAGTGAATCCTCTGCTGCTACATTTATGCTATATTTCAAGAAAGCATCAAAACATTTAAAAATTAGATCTAATCAAACCCCCACCAAGTCTCCCTTGGAACCCAGGGTCTCCACATAGACCACTTTGGGAATCACTGATCTAGAATAGATTTACTACAAAAATTATTAATGATATATAAAAAGAAGGAGATAAACAGCTGTTTTCATAGACACACATAGTAAAGTCATACCAGTTCCATGGCACAAGAGGTAGATTTCTGGCTCTTTTGAAAATACAACCTGCAAGTCTTATTTGATTTTCTATGATTCCACAAATAGCCCTACCCACACTATAATTCCATAGTGTAGAATGCATTTAATATATTTGTCTACAATGTAAATAAATGCTTAGAACAAGCATTTATTTCCATTTCAACTATGCCATGACAATTATGCATCTATTGTATATTAACCTGTGTTAATTATACCACAGGGTATCCCGTATCAGTGTCTGGAGTGATCACTGTACCGATGTCAGCATCCGTGTACCAGTCGGTAATGGCTTCAATGCAGCAGCAAGATGGCGTTTGCGTTACGCCGATCGTGCAGGTCTCTGCCAACTGATCCCATAGGCATCCATCATCTTTAGAACATGTCTGGTTTCGTACACACCCAATAGCCTGTCTCATATACACTGGCTGAAACAACTGTCAGTGGGTATCACTGGAGAGCAGTTTCAGTATATTTAAAACTTGGACCACAAAAATAATGTTATCAACTATTATGTCTATCAGCCCCATTTAATCATTTTGTTTTAACGTTTGGCAAAGATTAAAAGTTTCAAAAACTAGGGTCATTCTACACACCAAAGCTAGTGCAATAATCCTGTGATTCTAAAAATGCATATAGCACGGGTTACCTGTAAATTGTTTCTTAAAAACTACTTTTCTTTTTCTCGGAAAAGTAATAATTATCGGCAATAATTAGTTGCTATGTATGTTAAGAGTAAATGAGTTCTCTTAATGTACAAAAACCTGTGTGTGGAAATTATCGGGAATTATTTAGCATTTAAAATCACAAAACTGGTTATTACTACATTTTTTTTCTGTTTCACTTTCTTTCTCCAAGCTATGAAAGTGTATTGCAACATGTTTGCATTAAATATTGAACTAACTTCATGGGACTACTATAGCTTCTGGAAAACTTATGAGAAAAATGTGGTAAAAACACCTTTTTCATGATGTGGTGAAAATAGTGTGCATAGTGCCATTTGTTGATAAAAGCCTCACTTGTGATATTTTTGTTTGAATATTATGCTGTTTGCAGTGTTATAGTTTTGTTTCGAAATGGTTTTTATAAAGCCCTGTATAGTGCTAGATTGCTTATGTTTTATTCTTTTATGCGTGAAAGTTGTGATGTATTTGTAAAATTGCAAAGTATTAATTACTTTAATGAATTTTATTATATATTCAAAATTATTTATTATGAGATAATTATAAATACAATCCACAGTGGAACATTTTTTTATATTGTTTACTTTATCAGCTAGCATACCAATAATTTAATTATTTAGTGTTATATATTACAGAGTATTACACTTATCAACTTATTTAGTTCAAACTAATTATATATTTGATAAATATCAAATATATTTGAGAAAATGTTGATATTCCTATTAAGACACGTTTTAAATGACACACGATTTAAATGTATTTACAGAATAATTGTTGTTAAGAGTTGGTTTAGTACACACAGTCACAAATGGTTTTACGACAAGGACAATTTATTAAAATGTGTGTCTCAATGTAAGGTTGCAAATACAGGGGCATTATATTTTATTTTGTTACAGATGTTACTTTTGTTTCACTTTGGATTCAAAAAAATATTTCTATGATTTATAATGTATATCAGTTGTTTTGTGTTAAAAATGCATTTACACTTTGTAACATTCTAGTTATTGTTGCTCGGTATGTTATTTCTTATATTTGTTTAAATGCATGCTGTATGTTTTTGTTTATGTTAAAAAGTCTAGCTATAATCATAAAATCCAAAGAATATCTGTGATTTATGGTGTATGCAGACCATGTGTTAGTTAGTGAATAATATGTTATATTTTTTACTAGAATATTAGCTTGGCTTCTGTAGTAAAAGTTTTAGTATGTTTCGTCATAATGAGTAAAAATTAGCAAATTACTGATACAATATTTGGACTTGATGTACCAAAAATTTGTTATTTTATAATTTTTTGTACATCTTTCAATATTTTACTGATATTTAACGAGGCATACTTTTAGTACAATTTGCACCAGCATTAAATATCGAGAGCTTCGTGTATCTCAATGCGTGATATGCGTATCTACTGTACATTTGAAATCAAATAGTATTTTTTTTCTTAATTTGAGGTAAAACCCAAATTATGGAAATGTAAGATTTTAATTTTTCGATATAGATTCCAAATGCATGGTATCATCAACATCTCTATCATTTATCTTGCACAAATAAATTTATGAATGTTGAGTATTTTTGTTTCATTTGCGTTGTTTTTGTGTTGATATTTGTAGCTTTGTTGTCTTACCCAGGTGCGTATTTTATCATATTTTATGTTGTTTTTTTTTTTGCAAGAGTGTCACTGTTGTTGTTGGACGCTTAGATGATGTACGCAATCGGTTGCAGGTGGAACAGGGCGGCGAAACGCTGGAGGCGCTGTCGATGGGCAACGGCGTGGCGCAGGTTATGCTGCAGGGCGGCGGCGAGGCCCAGGTGCTGCAGGTGCTCAGCCTTAAGGATGCCACGGTGCTCACGAAGGCAATGGTAACAATACTACAATACTTTAACCGCTTAATGCACACCTCCGTAACATATATGGGCAATGTTTATTGGCAGAATTGTGCAGCTCCGTGAACGTCGCGGTAACTGTAATTTTATATATCCCAAAATATTACAGCTCCGTTTGGGTCACGGTTAATATAGAAATATAATTTAATTAATTTAATTTAGTTTTTTTAGGTCTAAAAATAAATATTATTTTTTTTTTGCACCCAAATTGATTAGAAAAATGTGCATTAAGGGGTTAATCAACAGAGAACTTGACACTTATGGTTTATATATATATCTAGAAATGTACATGGTAGGACACCTTTGCAGTCTGCCTAGGGTGGTGTTAAGCACTAGTGGATTCTGTTTATGGATGACTTGTACATATTATTCCTTTGTGGAAAATGTGGTATTTGCATCCAGATAGCACCAATTTTTTTAATTAACTACATAATATACATACCTGGTAATTATTAGTAATTTTGGATCAATTTGTTGTACCACTATTTTATCCCCATGCCCCGGTTTAATGGGAGATAATGCCTCCCTGAGGCTGCCTCTTTGTTATCCTTTTTTTTAAATGCAATAAACAATAAATAAATAATGTTGAAGCAAACTATCTAGCACAAGTTAAAATTATATCAACAGACTTTCATAAAATCCATGTGATTATAGATATATTACCATACATTTGGTTTCCTCAGATGTTAGAAGGCCCTGGTTAGACAAGTTACTAGCTAAACGTCAAAAGTATGCAATCTTGACGCTGGTCTTCAATCTTACTGTGGTATTTCCCCAAACTAGTCTTACCACATGAGCAGTAAACACCTGTGTTTACTGCTCATGTGGTAAGACTATTAAAGTGATATAGTGATCACTTAATAGTTATGTTGCCGTTATATAATTGCAGCTGTGGTGTGTATTGGTAAGTCGGATATTACAGAAATTTGAATTATTAGGCCTCAAAGGTATTGTAAGACCACAAGATTATATTTCAAACCTCAATACTTAAAAATTCCTCTATGCTTAATTTTTTTTTTAAACTGCAACCAGATGAAATCAGAGAAAAGCACTTTTAGATTATTTGAACTAAATAGTTTATAACTCTGCTTAGCTATTTATTTATAATAAACTTATTTAAATTTTATGTTCTCGAACAAGTAATAAATAGGTTATAAATGTTTTATTCGAAATTTAGTTGTTAAAAGTTATTTAAGTTGAAAGGCGTTGATTTTATTTATTAATTACCGAAGTACCTGTGTAAGAGAAAACCGCATATCCTTTGTTCGATAGTACTAACTAGATACCTTGTCCTAATATAATAAGTATAATAATTTACATTTATTTTGTATTGTTAAATAAATATTTACAAAAAAGCCGTTTTTGACAGCAACAGCAGCAGGTGAAGTCGGAGCGGGACGCGGTGGTGAGCGAGTCCTAGCTGGCGTCGATTGTGGCGTCGCCGGGCGAGCGGCTGGAGGAGCGCACCTAGCGACGGCCCCCAAGGGGCCCCCCAGCCCAGTAGGGCGACAACGACCCGCTCTCGGCGATAGCCTCGAACAGCTCCGCGAATTACTCGGGCAACGGGTCCTAAGTAAATCGAGCCTCGGTGCCATCGCCGAAGTATCTAGACAAATTTCTTCCGCTAAGAAGGCATAGGGTGTTGCTAGAATTTAGGCAATTCATTTCTGCGACGGAGGCTGAACCCCTCCGGCACGCCCGAGGGTTGTGACCAAACGCAAGTCCACCGATTTCGCAGCTCCCGTCTGAAGGTCTGCCGACGAGGACCATCCCCTCGATGGGCCGTTGGGAACGCGATTCCTTTTTGATCGAGTCATCAGCAATATGCCTTTAAGCTTCAGTTTTTACTACAGTCGAATGTTATTCTTAGTCCTTCATTAATTAGCAAAGGTATTTATTTTTATTATTGCTTTAGTGGCAAAAGGGGACCTTCGAAAACTGTCCGACTATCTCTTATAAATTGTGCGCCGGACAAAAATAATGTGAACACTTGGTCTAACATAAAATAGTGATTCACCCTTGAAAATTGCAATAAGGCCCCAAAGTCGTGCAATATATTTATTTTAATCTAATTATTTTTACACATGCTTGAAAACGGCTTTCGTCTATTTATTAACGAAGCTGTATATTTAGAGCGAATATTTATTTTTAATCCTATCTTACATTCCTTTAAATTATGAACCTATTTAAGTGTGTTTGTTGAAACGATTGTTGTTTGTTTAATTTATTTGGTATTTTAATTTGTTGTATCTGCATTATTCTAGTCTGCTCCAGTCATAGAAAATCGTTCTAGTCTTCGAATTGTATAAATACACGTGAAAATAAAACATGAGAGTGTGATTAAGTTATAGAATTATGTATACATTTTTACGTAATAAAAACTTTTGTATAAATAATATTCACGGTTAGACAATTTACTGTAATAATAATAATACTAATCCACTGTAAATTCTTTGACGGTAGGAAATATTTCAGCGCAGGGTTACGATAAGTAAATACTTTGTTGAAAGACTAGGATTATTTAAATGGGATCTCGCTAAGCACACACCGAAATGTCATTGCAGACTAATGTTGAATTCGGTTGTTGGGTAATCCTCTAGTCACGTTCTGATGTATAGGTTACTATTTAGCTGTATAAAGCGCTTCTAGCTCGTAATACCCGCGCCAAAGATGGCATCAACCGGTAGTTACTAAGACGCGTTACAGATAAATAATTTAAAATTATATTCATTGCTAGACTCTAAGGTAGTTGTCATAGAAGAGTACAAAGTGGGACATGTAAGCTCCAAGTGTATTAAATGTGTTCTGCAAAAGACAGATGGGTTAGGCAATGTTATTGTTTTATTTCATGCGTTGTGTTCAGTTCATATTTTATGTTTACTAATTTATTTTTTACCACCAAAGAAACTATTGTGTTCTGTACCTTACGAATAGATGGAATAAAGCACAATTTTGTTATTAAGTACAATAATTTGTGATTGTAAATAAATGGTATGACTGTGTGAATATTGCAATCATTAAAACATTTAAGTAAATGGGTGTATTTATTTAAGACCTAGTCAATAGGGAAATCGGGAAAAACCGGATTTTAATAATTAGCACCAGACACTTGTAATTCTTAATTAAAGCAGAATCTGATTCTGGATTTAGAAAAATTTTCTTACTTGAATAAAACTTCTGTTAGCGTAAATAAATGAAAGTGTAGTAAGAGCAAATGATTAATCCGATATATAAAATAAATAAACTCCGACACTATAGACAAATTACAATCTATGGTTACTGTTTACATTAAATGCAAACAATTTCAAGAAGTATATTAGAGTTAATACGATAAATAACTTTATTGTTTAGTATTCACGATTTTTATGGCGTCAAAAAATTTATTTATTAATTCCATTTATTCTGTAATAAATGTTTCTAAGATGTTTTTTAGCCTTTTCGTGCCAATTGCATGAAGGTAGTAATATTTTTTTTATCAAATCAAATCTTTTTTGGTTGCAGTATTAATTCCAATTATCTTAACAAATATTCTTTATGGAAGCATTAATAAGTGATAATAATTTATTGGTTTATGTATCTTAAACTATACTTATGTACTTTTGCATGCCAATTAGACGAGATATGTATGACCTATATTTCTGCAAATAAAGATGATGATGGTATAGTGTATCTCAATGCATCATATAAAGATGTGGATAATTTTAAAAGTTACGAAAACCAGGTGTGCATTATAGGCAGCAGTGTTGAAAATGCTATGTCAACTTAGTTCTTCATTCTGAGAATATTTGAAATACATAAAAAAATTGCAGTGACTTCAGATTTTAATAGGTTAACTTTAATAATGGCTACTTACGTATTAACGCCACTGCAGCAAAAATTCCATTAAAAAGCCAATAAAAAGCAATCTTGTTGTTTACCCATAGTAGCCTTGTTGTTAACCTAACCCAAGGAATTATTGCTGGGGCACCACCCCAGTTTTTTATGTAATGTATATAAACCAAATAATGAACTCTAAATACACCTCAATAAATTTAAGTAACTTATTGTGGTGTATTTACTTACCTAACTAGCTAGAGTAGAAAAATGATACACTAGCACAAAACTTGTATCATATTAGAAAATATTTACTATTAGTTTTTTGAAACACTTCCATTGCATGAATAAAAGTTCACCACTGTCTTTTCTATGCCTTCATTGTTTTCCCAAAAAAAAATCAACTTTTTTATTTATACATTATTTTATTTGATAGTTATTTTAGAAATCCACTGAAAGTCCCTTCAATATTCAGATTTGTTGTTTTTTTTAGCAAAACTTAATTACTTATATTAGGTCAAGGGAACAAATATAATTAAATGAAACCATGATTATTTTTCTAATGTTTATTACATTAGATAAAAGCCTGTCGATTTTTTAATGATGAATCTAAGAAATTATTGTTAATACAGTTGTGCATTGCACAAATCAATAAAATAAAGTCAACAGCAAAACTATTATACACATTCCTCTACAGCTTAATTGATTATCTGTGGTAATCTTAAACTTCATAAATACTCTGCAATGCTAATTCTGGCTTGTCATAACCAAGCTCTTCGGGGGTTTCAATGCCAAGTTCAGTAAGTGTTGGTTTGATTTCCTGGACGATGTAAGGATAGATTTCACTGACTCTGTTACCGCATTTTTCTTTACAGGCTTCAAGAAACCTGATAGCAAGAGCATAATCATTAACTCTTCTGCAAGCGTGAAGAGCAGCTTTGATAATCCTTGGGTCTGGGACAAGATCCATACCGCATAAGTCATTCATACCTTGGCGGACTTCCCAGCCATCAATATCTTTTCTGTTGAAGTATGCTTCGTATCTGAAAGCATTAACATCAATAACTTCAAGAATTGGATATCGATTGGTATCAAAATGCGTTTGACAGATTATAAAATATATCAACTAGTAAGTTATCTACGGCTAGAGCATGTTTTATCCCGTCTCTTAATACATTTTTAATTTACAGTTTAATGCTTTTCTTAAAGAACTATATTTCATACTTTATTGACTTACGTTAAACTTAGAAAAAAAACAATACATTTATTGGAACAACATTAATTTCAATTACATAACGTCAAAATTCATAACTAACCTGCTATCGAATTCTTCATCCGTTTCAACGGGGCCATCGTGAGATCTCCTCACTTGGACTGCAGCGCTAGCTCTTACTGTTGGAATGAGGGACCTTTTAAGGACATTAACCAGGGTTCCTGAAACGGATTTCAACATTTTGATGGATTTATTACTGAGACTTTCAGGATAACAAATGGCTACCGAAGACTATAGACAACTAAAATTTTGCACTTCAATTCAATACATAAATGTCACAGAATGTGTTGTCAACATAAAAAGAAAATTGTTTAATAAAAGAAAAATAAATCGTATTTATAAATTTTATTATCATCATCAAGCTATTAAAGAATTAATTTTATTATACTGACTGGAATAATTGTGCGACAAAAAACGTAAACAGTTTATCTAATATTTTTTTTATTTTAACGTTTATATTTGAAAGCTGCCATCTGGACGACTCTTATAGCATCATTGGAAGGCTTGTGATTAGCTTAATGACGATCAGTTCTTCAAATAATCCAATAATCACCTGGGTTAGGTGATTATTGGATTATTATTATCTGGTGGTCAAGACATTCTCTTACCAACCACAACCTAAGGCGTCCGATCACTACTGTCACTCGTGGAATGTCATTTTCCACCTGAATTACGTGGAAGGGACTGTCGGTCAGTCAGACCCACCATTCGGGGTTACGCCTATACACTCCTCACGTAAATAGGATTAAAATACATGCGATAAGTCATCCGTTTCTCAGCACGGCAAATCCAAACAACGTACACTCGTTTCCCGGGGTGGTTCTTACCACTACTCCACGGATCGTTAAGTCAAAACAGTTGATGGTTTTTTTTATGTAGTAGGCTGACAAACGAGCAAGCGGTTCACCTGATAGTAAGCAATTACCGCCACCCATGGACATTTGCAACATTACTGAACTTGCAAATGCGTTGCCAGTCTTTAAGTGGGTAAATTTTAAGAGAAGCAGGGAGGATGATCGAGGGGAGAAAGGGAGAAGGAGGAGCGGGAACAAGAGTGAGAGAAGGAATAAGGGGAGGGAGGG